>KK113039.1:20156-51431 GCA_000611955.2 Stegodyphus mimosarum | reverse complement strand
TCTTATATCCAGCTCTATCATTATAGTTTTTATATAATCTACAATAATATAACATAGCTTTTAAAATCCAAAATTTCCCTCTTATTTGCGTTAAAGCTTCATTTACACCAACATGAAGTACCTTTTCATGACATTTTAAAGTAATTAAACGAGAAAAATAATTATTTGGTAATATTATAGGTTGAATTTCATCGATATCTGATGATGATTTTACTAATCTACTTCCAACTGTTAAACAACCCTTTTCATCAATTATGGATTTAACCTAAACAATTTGGAATTTTGAGACAGTGTTTCTTTACATTTAACATCATTCAATTCTGCAAAAAATATTCACTTTGTGATAGCTTAATCCAATAACACGTAGCATTACATATTTCATTTTTGGTCACAGGACTAACCATTCTATTTTCTGACTTTAAATTGTTTATGAATCTCAATATATGTAACGTAACTCGTAAATTTAAGTCACCAAAGCCTCTATATTTAACACAGGTTATCAAGGTTGAACACTGCTGGTAACTTGCGTCACAACTCTCTCTTCAACACTGTTACTCATATTTTGCTATTACTATGTTACTTACTCATATTTTGCTATTACTATGTTACTTACTCGTATTTTGCTATTACTATGTTTACTGTACTATGTTACACTGCTCGCTCATTCTAGGCCAATTTATTTCATCTTGATGTAACCAAGGAGATCCATGCCACCACACTCGATCTACTACAGGTTCACTCAGTCCATAAATAAATCTTAGCTTGAGAAAAATCCCCAAGGACTGTAGTTACAAGTCTTGCACTTATCACTGCCATGAGCTCTAGTCTTGGTAAACATATTTTTTTCAGGGGGCCACTCTGCTCTTGGCTATCACTAAACTTGCTCCAGAATATTTTAAGCTACAGAATTTCACGTACACGGCAGTTCTGTAAGCACTTTGAGATGAATCTGGATATTCGGTAGATCACATAGTTGCCGATATCATTTGTTTCACTTGTCTTTCAGTTTTGGAGCGATAACTTCAGCCCAGTCAATGCCTTTAGGCCATAAATCTTGAAACAGAACTTTTGCTTGAATTACATATGGAGCGAGAACCCCGACTGGATCGAAGATCTTTGAAGCGGCTTTGAAAACAGAACGTTTTATATGGTCATGTGAGAGAATGAAATCTATAATGGCCTAAGCATTAAAACATAATATATCCTTATTAGTATTCTATTGAAGTCCAAGAATCTTTGAGGAAGAATCACTGTCAGACAATTTAAAACTAACGAAGTTGTTACTTGGTGTATACTGATTCCTTAAAGTATTCGAATTAGAATTTGATCGGAGTCATTTTGTTGCCTTTTTAACATTGGCTTCATAATATATTTGTACAGCTTCCTCCTTCGTATCTGATCGACAAATAAAGTCGTCAGCATACATGAAGTTTTCTAACATTTCTACAATTCTGGGATAGATGTTTTCAAATTTCTTTAAATAATGCTTAATGCAAGCGTTCGGGAAAACTTGATTTTGCTCTAAACATTACACGACACATTCGATAAATTTCAATTCTCTGATTGCTCAAACTTGAATTCTCATCAATCCACAAAAATCGCATTGAATTTCCATCTTCAAAAGCAACAGAAATTTGCAAAACCGCCTTCTGAATATCTGACGTAAATGCAATTCGATAAAGTCGAAAATTTATTAAAACTTTCAAAAGTTCAGGAAAAAGATTTGGTCCTTGAAGTGAATTATCATTTAGAGATTCATGATATTTTTTCTTTGAAGAAGCATCATAAACAATGCGAAGCCTTGTCAGATTATAATCATCACGGATGACAGCACGGTGAGAAATATAATGAATTCGTTTCCCAGGTGGAGTACTAGGAAGACCTTTTTTGTGAGTTCATCCTAAACTCACTGTCTATCACTTCTTTAAATTGCGCGTAAAATTTTACGTTTGATTTAAATTGTCCGATAAGCCATTGCATTTTGCTCTTGATCAGAATTGTTTTTTACTCCTATTCGACGCTTTTTGCAAAGCTTCTCTTGTTTAAACACTCATAATGCATTTGAAAATTCTTGGGAGAAAATCTGTCTTGTATACACCACCCAAACAAAGTTTTCATCGCTGCGGCGTTACTTTATAATTCTCCACTTGCTGCCTTCCATATAATATCCGCGCCGATTAAAAAGGTAATATCATGACTCATTCCATCGGTGCCGCTAGAATCTGTCAGAATAATGCCGAATGTTTGGAGTTTGGATTTGTTTTCTCATTTGGTACCCATATGTTGGCATATGTTATGACTTGTACTTCGATGACTTCGAGATTTATGTATTTTTCAGGGTCATTAGTATTTTGCAGAGAAGTTCAATTTTCTTTCGACGCCATTATTTTCCTTTTCTTTTTCACAGAAAGTATGCAGATTTAAAACAGTTTCTCCTTTCACTGGTAATTTTAATTTTCTTGATAAATTCTCTCGAATTGCAGAGATTTCGCTATTGTCGTCAAGAAGACACCTCACAATATAATTTTTATTTTTACCCTCAGCCACAGTATACACCGTTTGAAGCATAATATTAGATTCAATTTTAGCAGAGGAGTTTTGTAAAATTTCCTCCGACGTTTCGGCATTTTTACTTTTTTCACTGGAGATAGCTGATGCGGGATTTACGCATACACTTTCATGATGTTTATCGCGACAATTTCTGCGGGTAATGTTTTTGTTCTTACGGTTGATTGCTAAATGTTTATATCCAAAACGCAGAAAACACCGTCCGGTACGTTTCAAAATTTTGTGATTTTCTTCGGATACTACTTTCTCTTCAGTACATTTGAATTTCGTATGGTCTTCTTATCGCAATATTTTGCGATAAGAAGACCATACGGATTTCATTTTTATCCAATCGTTGACAATGCTGAAGCATTAATTTAGAAGTCAAACAACAAAAATCAGCGTTATATTTGCAAAATTTCACAGGACTAGTTTCGATGATTTTACCGAACCATCAACCTCCGCTGCCAAAGCGCAAATGTTTTGGGCCATTTCCATTTCCAACCATCTGCGCAAATGGAAATGGTAAAGCGCTTTGGCAGTTGAGGATGATGGTTCGGTAAAACCATCAAAACTAGTCCTGTGAAAATTTGCAAATATAATGCTGATTTTAGTTATTTGACTTCTAAATTAATACTTATTCGGCGTGCTATTTTATCTTCATGCTGAATCAGTCGGAATTTTCGGTTTATAATTCGGATAAGCTTTCGTGCGTTGTTTATGTTGACGAATGCATGATTTCCCATTGTTTTTCGCAGAGTTCATTAAATTTGTAGCTTTTCGGCAAGTAATTTCCTTTTTTAAGAATTCTATAAGTTCCTTTATATCAAACCCTGCTTCCATTACTCGACTACGATCAAATTCTAAATTTAATTCCTCCGGAAATTTTTGCAAAGTTACAGGACAGAGAATAATTCCATAACTTCCAGAAGTAACATTTAACGATTGTAAATTTCGAACGTTGACTTCGCATTCATCATACAGTTTACGTAGTGTTTTAACATTTGAAATGTTCTCCACTGGTTCAAGAGATAATAATTTATTCATATGCTAAGTGATGGCAACATCTTATCTTTCAAAACGTTTTTTCAGTATTTGTATTGCGGAATCGTAATTCTGTTCAAGTAAAGCGAAACCGTAAATAGCATCTAAAGCATTACCACTAAGTAAGGATTTTAGGTACGCAAATGTTTCAGTTTTCCTCAGTCCACTTTATTGTGAATTGTATTTTCGAACTGGTTCCAAAAGTGCAATCATTTAAACGAATTTCTGTGATAAGTTCCGATTTGCAGACGTGGTAACTTCACTGCTTTCATTTCATCTATAAGCGCAATATTGGCCATTTCGTTCTGATGAATTGCTGTTTTAGAAGATTCCGAATTCTTTTTCAAAAATTGTTGCGTTCTTCTTCTCCATACAAGAGTTTTATACCGGTATTCATTTTTATCTCCTCCGCAGTTAATTTCGTTTCGATCTCTGTATCTAAGCTTTTCAGTTCACTGATTTTCTCAATTAACTGTTCATACAAATCCTCGATTATATGAATTTTTTCGTTTAGCGGAATATTATTTGCTGAATTCGTTTGGACCTTCGTTTTCTGGTTAACGATTTCGCAGTTAATTGCCTTACAACCGAACTTCTGTTTTACATTTTCAAGAACGCTCTCCTTTTTTGAAATGTTCAGCCTGTCGATTATTCCGACTCGTAATATTACCGGGAAGGAGGCACTATAACAAAACGTATATGACTATAAAAAATCAGACTGGATCGAATTTAAAGTAATAAATAGAGAGCGTTAATATATACAACATTTATTCCCGCGTTTAGGCGTAAAATTCTATTCCAGATTCAGTTTTGTTTATGTTTGTCCCAGGAGCTTATTTCTTCACTCTCTGAACATACCTTCTAGCATTTCTGGGAAAAAAACACTCTCGATTTAGCTGCCAGCGCACGTCCAAAGTTGGTGAAGAAATGTGATTTAAGTAATAAGGGCAATTCTAAAAAAGAATTTCTCCTGAAATCCGTTAAACTTTTCCATAAAATACAGGATTAAGGTTCCTTCTGTTGCAATTTTTATTTTCATATGTTTTATGTTCTCTACTCATAACAAAAGCGAGAACCCAATATTCATAAAACTTTTTGAATTCGTTACGAACGCAAATTCTATGATTGCGAATTGTTATCAAAATATATCTTGTGATTATACAGTTACAGAAGTATTCATGTGTGGTGTTTTGTACATGTGTATGTATTAGTTAGTGAGTTTATGTAAATTGAAAGTGATATACCTGAAATTATATGATGTACAGTAAACTACTTTAAAATGTTTTCAGCATGACTCGCCGTAACTGGATGTATTAGATTTTTTAATTTTTATCACACTCTAAATTACCTAAGCCTAAAGCATAACTTTCTTCGTTTTCTCCCTGTTTTGGATGTGTATCCGTGTAATTTCAAAGTTCAATAAATTGGCCTTTTTCGTAAATTACAAATAAGTTGCCGTATTTCATTTTGAAAAAATATGATGACATGACTTCCTTCAACGGAATATTAAATAATATGCATTTTTCCTACATTTCACTTAAGTTTATTGAATTGAATTAATCTACTTCATCGATAGCGTATAAACCAGAACAGAATAAATGCACTCTATAAAATTCACTATATTTATTTACCATAACGACATTCTGGCGCTAGGTTCACTTAACAGCGTTACATCTTATTCATTTTATAAATCAGAAAACACAAAAATCATATCATCTGAAGAATTATCTAATCGTTGTCACATATTCTATTCAAATAGTATAACAAATCTAAAGCGATGTATAAAAGAAATTAAACAAATAAAAAAAGAAACAGTTTTTTACCTAATGCGCATGCGATACTTGTAAACGTTCTCCTCTGTCCAAAAACAGACTGGTGATAATATTTGATGCTAATACGAAACACATATTTCCTCGAATTTCATTAGAGATATATTTCTCATTCAATTAATTTTCGCGGCAAGGCAAAAATGCATAAAAATTCAAAATTTTTTCTATTACAAATTGAAAGATATAGAAAAACATAAAACGTCAAGTACAGTTAAAGCAATTAAAAAACACAATTTTTACAATTAAAATTACAGTTTCTACTCAGAAGCAAGCAATTCGGCCAGCAGACAAGAAGGCAGATTTTTCGGTGCACAAAACTGAAAGTTTCCTTTTGGTTCCAATCGGCAAAAAAATACTGAAGGTGAAGAAACAATTAATTTACTATTCTGCTAAGTTTCAAATGTAAACAAATATGGATGCTATGGTAAGAAAAATTAGGCTTAGCCGCACTTAAACAACTTTTACGTTGTTGATAATTCTTCAAATATGACATACAAATTAACTAAAGGCATAAAATCTTTAACTGGAAGATAAGAATAACATAATTCAGCCTTTTTTAAAGCAAAAAAAAAAATGTAATTTACCAACATATAATAATTTAAAAACTGAACTCACGGAGTGGGTATATATGTATTTATATATATACTTTTGGTGTTGCCGATTGCAGCCAAAAAACGATGTACACAGCTACATGTTATAGCAGACCTATATACAAAATTTCAGTCTTCTGAGGCTACTCGTTTTTGGTACGTACAGAGACCATGACAAAAACTCTTTTGAATTCATTTTAAATCAGTTTTAGAATTCATTTGGAGAAAAAGAGTCCTTTATTATGTCCTTATGTACAGATGTCATGCAAAACCATCGTTAAATTACATTCGATAGCGGTCAAAACGGATATTTTTGTTGAAATGTGATAGCCGGAAATTTTCGTGATTACAATAGTACCTTTACTTCGTACAATCCAGTAAAAAAGAATTTTATTTTTTCTTATCCACACGCAATTTATAAGTGCAAAAATAACATTGCAATTCATGCTTAATAAATGTTTAGAAATTAATAAATTAAAATTAATAAGTGCTTAGAAAAACTGTATCACAATTTTATTCGAAATTCTGAATTGTGTTTATACTTTGGTAAAATGAGTCTGAAAATACCTCCCTAAAGCAAGAAGTATTGCGTTTATTTCGCGAAAATAAATCTATAGTACCGTTCTAAAATTCATGGAGACAGGTATGTTAAATTTATAGCCTGGTATATGAATGTTAACAACTCTTACCATAATTTTAAAATGATCCAAGGAGTTGTAATTGACGTCGCTTAATTTGCTAACATAAATCATATAAAATATCTCTGAAAGTGATATGTCATTGTCATTTTCAAAATGTAGGTCATAATTTAGTGTTCATAATGTAGTTATCATAATGTAGTTACTCTCAACGATGGCTTTAATCAGTACACTTAATCGTTTATTATCTATAATTTGGAAAAACATTTTATACTTCCTCTAAAAATTTTGGAAAAGTAAAATTATTTCAAAAGAAATTTAAATACCAGTTTCTTTTATAGTTATATGTAAGCACTCTGAAATTTTTGAAATTCGCTCAGACGATAAGTGGCTGAAAAATATTATCATTAGATTTGAAAATATAAAATACTTTAGCCTAGCAGACCATTTTTTATAGGCCAACTCTAAGTAGATTAGCATAGAATAAATTTAGGTAGAAAAAAAATGTTGTTGACGCGGAAACATTTTCGCGCTATGATTTTCTATGATTTTAAAGTGAGATTAAATCTAGAAGAATGTCTTCAACGTCTATAATTAGCATTTGGAAATGAAGATCCATCTCATGATAGTGTATTCAGATGGTTTACAAATTTTAACAGAGATCGCAATTCTCTTTAGGATGAAGAACACACAGGAAGGCTGTTGGTAATGTATATGTCATACGCAAAATGTTAAGCGATGATAATAGCTGTACCTACCAAATGTTACAGAAGGACTTCAACATTGGAAAACATAAAATTAATCGTGAAGAATTGCATATGAAAACGCTAGTTTGCCGTTGGATTCCCCACAATTTAGCTGAGCACCAAAAAGAGGCATGTGCAAGAATCAGTAAAGAAACCCTTAACTTACTTAAGGATAGGGCCACCGCATTCTTTCTAAATGAAAACCGGTTATGAAACGTAAGTACCATTAATTGACTTTAAAGTAAAGTATGGGTGTAAGAAAGTAAAATACGGGCGTAAGTAAAGTGCCATGAAAAAGAAATATATGCCATAAAAAAGAAATATATGCCATAAAAAAGAAATATATGCCGTTTTCTTCAAAAGTACAAGACTGGTCAAAGCCATCAAGCTGGAAGGCCAGAAGACAGTCACAGCTAACTGCTGCACCCCTAAGTGTCTTCCAGAAATTTTTCAAGAAGTGAATGTTAGAGGACTCATGTTCCACCATGAAAATGCATCTTCTCATTCAGCAAGAATGATAATTAAGTTTCTTGAACAAAAACACATGAAAGCTATAGAACATCCACCTATTCACCCGATCTACCGTATGTGTGACTTTGTAATCTAAAAACCGAACTTACGTGGACGTCGTTTCATTCCGAAGATGAGACTGATGTGGTTTTAAATGCATTTTTTATCGAGTTCAAGAAATGAGTGGCTTGAGGAATTTAATCTTAGAAAATTCGCCTACAGAACTGCATTGATGCTTCAGGAGACTACTTTCAAAAATCACAAAATTTCTGAAGTATAACTTAAAAAACCTATGTGCATCTCAAAAATTTCAGAATGACTCCCGCATTAAGAAAACAATTAACAGTAACTGTAAATATAATCGTTTTTGTAAGAGATGCCTTTTAACGTCTATATTTTTTCCTTTTTTTCTCAGCTACGTCATTCACTTAATAAGAGTGTAAATATTTTGCCCTAAATCTAAAATAAAAGAAGGATGAACTCAGATACTGGTAACTACATGAGTTCATTAGCTCGGATTGCTGTGAATAGACAAACTCAGTTGTCGGCAGGAATCTGTAACAGCATACGCTGGCCTTGATACTTGACGGAAAATTAATATACGTGTGGTCAACAAGAGCGCGTCTTCTGGTAAAATATGAATCCTTAATGAAAAAATACCGTATTTTCTCGTGTAAGTTAGGTTTTTAGCACTGTACTCTGAAATTTTAAAAATATTCGCATAATTTTTCCCTTCTCCTACTATATGTAGTTTATCGCTCTGAAGGCTAGTGTATAGTGTATAGGAAAGTTACGTTCCCTTGATTAATTTTGTTTTTTATTAGCGTATTCAGTTTGTACTTGTATTTTTCATTAACCCATTTTGTTTTCACTTGCATTTATTATTTGAAACGTAGTTTTTGCATATTCTACGTTAAGCTACCCGGACCTCACAAGTAAGAAACTTTCGAAACGCTTGATTTCGCCTTGCTTCTATGCTTTAGGTTCCAGGTTATTGTAGCCTTAACAACTGCTGACGCGTTCGATCTTTCGAGTCCGAATCTTTTTTCGCCTTTCTTCTCTTTTCCAAAGTTCCTCTTGGCAGCTGCGGTACAGATTCATTCATGTGAGATGCCACTGGAATTTTACAAGGTGACTGAGCCGGAGACTTCGCAGTCTTAGTTACCGTCAGACATTATAATACACTCACGTTTGTGAAAATTGCAACACCATGAAGGACTTACGCGAGTGAGCTGAAATTTTCAGGAAACGCAAAGTAGCGCATGATATGCAAATGATTAGAATTGCAAATCCGTAGCGCATGCGTATGCTGAGCAGCGCCCTCTGAACGGCTGATGGATCCGAATAAATAGACGGCTGTAGCGAGGCGTGTATGGTTATCGGTGGTTATCTGCTAGTGGTAAACGTTAACTCAATCTGTACTTATGCCTCGTCGACGAAAGAGAGCGAGATTTGAACAACTTACAGAGTTTGAACGAGGGAGAATCATCGGCCTTCGTGAAGCTGGATTGTCGTATCGTGCAGTAGCCTCTCGTGTGCAGCGTAACAGCAGCACAGTGATGCGCGTTTGGAAGCAGTGGACGGACGAGTGTCGGACAACTCGGAAATCCGGGAGTGGACCCCGAAATGTGACGTCAGCTCGCGATGATAGACACCTGGTCCGCATGGCGCGGACGGACCGTACAGCTTCCTCTAGACAATTGGCAGCACTGTGGTCAATAGCTACAGGTGTTTCATTGTGTGCTTCATCAATTCGTAGACGTCTGCTGCAGTGTGGACTGCGCGCACGGACTCCTTTATACAGGATCCCCCTAACGCACGACCATCGCCGCCTGCGGCTACAATGGGCCAATCAGCATAGAGACTGGCGTGCTGATTGGCAGCATGTCGTGTTTTCTGACGAATCCCGCTTTAATTTGTGGTACCATGATGGCCGCATTCGTGTCAGACGCTATGCCGGTGAACGCCACCTTCCGGAGTGCATTATCGAACGCCACAGTGGACGAACACCCGGAGTTATGGTCTGGGGCGCCATAGCATATCATAGACGATCTCAATTGCTACGAATTGTGGGCAATCTGAACAGCAACCGGTATATCCGTGAAGTTCTACAGCCCGAAGCTGTTCCCTTCCTTCAAAGCTTGCCAGGCGCTGTATTTCAACAGGACAATGCCCGCCCTCATACTGCTCGGATTGTTAAATCCTTCTTTGCAGCGCAGCAGGTACAGCTTCTTCCTTGGCCTGCGTGTTCCCCGGATATGTCGCCAATTGAACATGTGTGGGATGTCATTGGTCGGCGTCTTGCTCGTGATCCTCGTCCTGTTGCGTCTGCAGACGAACTTTGGGTACGCGTACAAACGATATGGAATGCTCTTCCTCAGTCAGACATTCAAACTTTGTTTGACTCCATGCCACGTCGTGTAGCAGCACTTATTGCGGCGCGTGGTGGCCACACAAAATACTGATTCTGATCTCTTGTTCTTCTTTGTTTGCTTTGAACATTTAATCATTTATTTGTACCACTACCACTCAACTGTGTATTAAATTGCATTCAATTATGACGATTTCTTCTTGGTGTTGCAATTTTCACAAACGTGAGTGTATTAGCAATACTATGCAGTGTTATTGGAATGTAGGAATGTAGCTTTCTTTTAAAGAAATAATATTGCGATATTTACCAGCAGTTGATCCATGATTAGTTTTAATTTGTTATGTTCTTAGTGAAACCGCGTTAGCCAGAAATTAAATTACACGCACAGTTTTCCCCTGTCTATTTTCGGACAATAAAGTTAGTTTAATAAAGTCTGACATGGATCTCACATGACTTCCTTGAACAGCCTATTAAATAATGGTACACATTTTTTGCTGCACTCATATTTTCGAATTCTTCTGACCTACTTAACCGATCCGCGGCCTAGATGGTATAGTAGTTAGGAGAGCCTAGTGCGATGACGAGGTGCGTGCCTGGATTCGAATCTCGGACAAGGCATGTCCGTCTCCTCATAGGCGGTAACTGTGGCTCATCTATTAGGTGCTTCCATAATAAAGTGACGCCACTTCCGGCTTTAGCAGCGGCTAAGACTAAGTCGGGTAAACGCTGTCCAAATGGGGAAAATATTTACTGATGCCTCAAAGCATGTTGAAAAGGATGTAAAAAATTGCAAATTTCGAAATTAAACATCCCGGTTAATTTTTTATTGTATGAGAATCAAACTTCTTATAATTTTACTTCTCGGTATCGAATATAAAACTTTCCCAAATATAAGTATAGGAACTGGGAGGTAGCATGAAGAGTTAGATTTCGTTATTTGTCGAAAATTGCTTTTTAAAAATTTGAAATTAACAAATATGACTGTTTTGCTCATTTAAAAATCTTCTGTAATTGAAAGTATATGACTACGACTAACGAAAAAAAATAAAGAAAAATAAATACTAAAATAATGACTTTTAAGCCGGATAAGGAGGCGGGTAAAAAGATAATTAAGAATTTTGTATATATGTAAATAATTTTAGCGAAATTATATGTAAAACTGTAGTATCGCTTGAATAATGTAACATGAAAATCCTCAAAAAGGGAAGCTTCGCTGAAAATATAAGATTACAAGGCAAGTGCATTTAGCATTAAGGTACTCGGCAAATTAACGAAATAACGCCAAGCTAGCGTAGTTTTGTGATTAATTTTTGTCTCCAAATTTGGTGAGAACTCAGTGATCATTTAGGAAAATTTTGGCCCGATTCCTGTATACAGCTGTAACTGTAATCCGGCCGTATGTAACTGTAACTGTAACTGTATATGCATTCCAGCAGTGTCGAAAAATCGAAAGAAATAAAAATTTCCCGGCTGTCGTAGGAAAACTATACAAAACAGGAGACAGCATAAATTGCCCTAGAATTCTAGTTGAACTTCTCACAAGAACTGTGAAAGACTCCTGACCTGTGACCTGTGGCTGACTTAGGCTTCTTCTCTTATCACTTTGTAAAAAGCAGAAGAAATTCCGTGTAAGGCAAAAATCTATTATTAAGCGCCCTCTGTTGCATATGCCCGCAAGAGCCGGAAAACTTCAAGCGAGTTTGCTTGATAATCGCGGCATATAGAGGAAGGTGGATTTGGTAGCTGAGTTAGTTCAGAGTATTGAGAATACACAGAGACCACTCTGCGAGCTTATGCATTGAGGCTTTTTATATCGTCTTATGCTTAACGTTCTTAGTAGTTTGAAGTGGTAACTTCCTGAATATGCTCTGCATACTGAGAATAGCTGTATGAGTATTTTTGCGAAATGTTCCACAATTGTAAAGTGTTTCTTTTGGGAAAATAAATTTTATCACTCTGTCATCGGTTCTCTGTGCATTCAATCCATTACGAACACCATTATAATCCATTCAATCCATTATATTGTTACCTCGCGTACAAATACCAAACGCGTATATATATATATATATGTGTGTGTGTGTAAGTGTTACAGCCGAAAATATCGCGGCGAAAACATCGCGGACGAAAACGTCGATGTGAAAACAACGCAAGGCGAAAACGTCGTAGTAAAAAACATCGTGGGGAAAAAGAAAGCAAAGAGAAAACATCACAGTTCTTCTAAAACATTGTGGTACAAACATCGTCGTCGAAAATAAAGCGGCTCAAAAACTTCTCAGTTTAAAAACATCGTCGTCGAAAACATCGTGGTAAGAAATAAAGTACCTACAAATCATCGCATGATAATAACATCGCACACATGAGTTTTCAGGCTTTTTAAGGGTTAAAAGGTTTTAAAACCTGTAATTGTATATTCGCATAATGATTTCGGAGCGCAAGAAGGAAAGAGTATTTCTACTTCTGTATTTCATATTTTTGAATGAGCTAACAGAATTTTGCTGAAAAGTAAGAACGAAATTTAAACATTTAAAAATTGAAAATGTGTAAGAAATTAATGCAACTTCTATCATTTAACAGAATTTTAAATTTACATAGGTAATTAAGAAATATGATTAATAAATTAATGTTTTTTTTAAAATTTTTACTGATAATTTTTCATGCAAAATCGTCATTATTCTGCTGCATTCCTTTGCCTAGCTTCCGCCATTGCTAACGTATCATCTATGCTCTGCTAAAATGATGTCGCCTCATTAACCTGTGTAAATTCTAGATAGGAAAACTATTGCAATTGCTATGATTGAAGAGTATACTGTCTACGAGGAATTATTCTAGTGTGCCTGGAAATCTGAAAATAAAGATGATAATTGGCTGAATTTATTTGATATCAACTTCTTCATCTCGCCGTACCACTCAGCCGTCGCGATTGCGCTTCGAAAATATCACACACACACACACACATATATATATATATTTTTTTTAGGGTATATATATATATATATATATATGTTTGGTACTGCTGACTGCAAAATGAAGTTGCGCAACTTGATGCTAGAGCAGTTCCACATACAAAATATCAAGTTTTGTAGGTAACTGTTTAGGTTTTCCCTAATTTTGCATAACAAATTTATTTTAAGTTTGATACCTTTCCTGAACCTCTCAACTTCCCCAAGTATTTTCTCGCCAGGATGTAAATTTAAAGTTAAGTGAAGTGAATATTTAAACGGGTGAATCTCTGAGTTTATTCAGAGCGCGTTTTCGCTAGCCAGCGCACGTTTCGTTGCTATCTCGGTGCTACGCTAGTACGCCTCTTGGCCATTTCGGATTATCGTCACGCCTGTTAGGTTTTTGTGATTCAACCTGTTAGGTGTAATTTAACGTGCTAATCCAGCACTATTTTATTTTAGATTCAACTTGAATTATACTCTACATTTAAGTTCTGACCGCAAGTTGACGGTATTTTTGTAACGCACGAAGATCGTGCCTTTCTGTTAAACTTTGAATCAATAAAGGGTTACTTTTCACCTTTCTTCTGTGCTGGTAATTTATTCACGCCTGGTTTTGTAGCCAGGTTTATTGTAGGATCTAAAAAAAGTTTATGTGGAGTAGAAAAGAAAGATCTAGCAATCGTTTTTGAGTTATGTGAGAAACATGCATACGTATCTATGTACAGACACCATGAAAGAAAATTCCCTTTTAAATCCCTTTTGGAGTCCTTTATTCTATCCTTACATACAGATATCACGAAAACAAAGTCTTCCGGATGGATTCGGGAACAGTCAAAATATATATTTCCATTGAAGTATGATACCCGAAATTTAAATGCATTATTAGTCAACATTAAACGTTTTTATTATTTTTCATTTAATTATGTTTTCACTTGAAATTCATTCCAATTAACGAAATGGAGACAACCTTCTCAGTTATTTCAGACCTACTAGAGAAAGCAAGTGTTACGCAGTAGAGCAATGAACTAGAACTTACATCTTAACAATTTTAAGTTGCTGTTAGGATTTGCAAAATGCAGAGAAAGTATTGTTAGTTTTCAAAGCAACATAGGTATAGAAAGACCTAGAAGGGTATAGATATAGATCGATATAGAAGGGCAATATCGATACAGAAGATCGACCTTACTAAGATCGGTTTTTATTTCTTAGCTGCTGTAGAGGAGAGACGAAATACATGAGTTAACACAGAAGTGTTGGCGGTACACACCACTACTGTGATCGATCACATACAGGTAATGGAAAGACATGTCAAGTGACAATTGAGGTGCGACGAAAGTCTTTGTTTCTCTGCTTATTACAGTCGCTTTGACACATAGCTTACCACCATTGTTTCAAAAGCCAATGAATAGGGTATGCATTTCGAAAGAGGCATATATGAATTTTCAGGAAAAAGAACTAATTATTCAGGTCTCAGCTTTGGAACTTAAATGCCGATTCGAGTCTGCAAGATCTTAGTAACATCGATCTTGAAGCATATTTTCAAATATTCATTGACGACGTCTTGAGTGCTGGGCAACTGCACCTACAAAAAGCCAAAACGGAGGCTGTTATTCTAGGCAGCCTTATTCAAATACTAAGAGTTTTTCTTTGAACGATAACACAAAAAAATTTCAAAAACTTAAAAATATCTCGAAATTATTCTAGACAAAATTCTGAGCTGGCTGACACACATGTGCAGGTAAACTTTCAATATTAAGTAACAATATGCTATATATGTCTTCTAAATTTCAGGGTTTTTGCAGTTGCTATAAGCTGTCATCTCGTTCTGTTCAGGGAGTTTCTTTAAATTTATATCGACAACGAAACAAAGCTAGTTTGCAATGCAGATCTTTGTTATGAATTACAAGAGCTGCTCCAGCGGATGCGCTGTTTAATTTGTCTGGAGCAATACATTTAACTTGATTATCTTAGAAAAGTCTACAACCGCATTAGTTTTACAGCTTAAGACGTTTTCTTTATGAAGGCCAATAATTAATTTAGTTATGAAAAGCAAACGTGTTTTCGTTCAGAAACATTCAGTGCAAAATAGTTTTTCGAATTATTCTGTCACAGCTTTAGAGCTATATCCATATCTGAAAACCATCACCGATCGATCAGAAACGGATTCTGGAACTGTCAGTGCATTTTGTATGATAACGGAAAGAAATGTTACATATCTAAGGATTTTTAGTGAAGCAGCTGCAGTCAGTACTATCTAAGGCCGAAAGCTTAGTTATTGACAGTGAAATGGGAATCACAAATAGATCTTTCAGCTATTGCTTACTCACAGTTCTGCAACAATTATATGTGGTAATAGCAAAAATGCGCTAATATGAGGTATTATCTTTGTTATTAATAAAAGCAGCAAGGAAATTCAATCGCAATGGATTAAGGTTCATGTTGGCTTTTTCGGTGATGAATATGCAGACCGGTTAATAAATATATATGGAGACCGGTTAAGAAATGGCACAGTAATTGAAAATATTCCTATAGTATATCTGCCTAATCTAACTTACTCTTTGCTATTCAATCTTTATAACTACTCTAAGAAACTCTGTCATGAAGCATGGGATGTCATATTATGGGTAGAATAACACGACGTTTTCCCCCCAAGGATTCCCTTAAGGCGAATAAAAAGCAATTATCTGCACATAGGTCTTTACAAAACTATTATAAGTTCTGTTCTGTACTACACTGGAAGTTTAAATGAAAGTAGTTTATATTGAAAAACTTTAAAAAGCTGTGCATTCAGTATTATTATTTGTTACAGTAGTTTACTTTGTAAGCATTTATATTGGTTGTTTTGTACAATTATAACTACAAATAATTACTATTATTGTGATAACTAAACATCCCATTGTTACTGTTTTGTTTGAAATCTCTTGTGTTAATAAAATGGTTCAGATATTGGTATTTACATACACGTGCGCAGTATTGTACTATATGTCACTGTCGTATCTAAATTATTGTTTATAAATTACAAGATTTTTCAATAACTGCTAACTATAATAACTCTTATTTAATAACGCATTTCTTCGTTTCTAAGTCACTTTAGTTCTGTAGAGAATTGAAAAATTTGATTGAATTTTCAGAGAGAGTCAGAGATTTTCAAGGCTGAATGATGCCCGATATTTAGTAATAATCAGTATTTGATTTTGTACACAATAAAGGTTTGTTGTATGCTCCAAAGGCTGCAAGAGGTTTCTCAGTCCTGCAACTGAGTCGGACATTAGTCGTATGGGGAAGAATAACTTTTAAATTTCTCGTCACGTAAGAAGAAAAAGAGGAGTTAAAAATCTTTATTTACCTAGTTATATCTAGAATAAAAATTAGAAATAAAGTATAATCAATTCATACGTCTTTGTTTACTTCGCGCACTAGGTTTACCATTTATCATGAGTAAGTATATGTAATCAAATATTTTAAAATATGCAACTAAAAGTATTAAATTTTATTCCTTTTTCATATAATTTTCTTCTGAAAAGTCATTTGAACTATAAACTGTATACATATCTCACTAGGAATGCGCATATTATGATACAAATGCTTTATGAAAAAATATTTCTTATTTCATTCCTCAAGATTTCATTTTATTCTTTGCATTTATATTTTTATGGAGATTTGAGGCGTAAGATCTATTATGCGAAGTCAATTTAATATAGAGTATTGGGAATGATTCTAAACATTATTCGAATGTATGATTCTATACAGCAAATATACCGTTTCGTCAAATCACTTTATTTACACAAAATACTATTACGTTATGTTCAATGTATAACATTTTGAGCAAATATTTGATATCAACACTCATGCGTTTAAATTCCTCTACAAAATGTTCAAACATTAGCAATTAGCGTGACTGACACAGGATTACTAAATATAAAAGAAATAGTAAATATAAATTTTGATAATTAATTCCGTAAATTATTACCCATGACATTAAAATGTTAATAACCTTCATTCTAAAATTTTAACATATATGTCGTGTCATATTTCATATATGGCACGTTTACTACTTTAAATAAAAGATTTAAATGTAATAAGAGCCATTTCAATCTGGTGAATGTACTGCTTCACATCATGATGAAGTATAAATATATGCACTTATTAGCTCTGCACGTTCCGGAATCAAATATGAGTTAAAATTATTGATTTATTCAAAATTTGGTGAAGTAACAAAGAGTTATCATTCAGTTTAAGTCCGTGAAGATAATTCATCTAGTCCTTATCTTAATTTAAGGATTTGTAAGGATTTATTTATTTTTATTTAACCAGTTATTTTATGTTAGGTGCTTTCCTATCATTCTCTCTTCCCGTTTTCCTGCCAGAATGCTTATGTTTAATTCACGCACATCAAATGGCGCAGAAAGAGATAGCATTTAAAGAAAGCATTCAGATTGCCTAATCAAAGCGTGTTCCACCTGCTGAAGGCGATGTTACTAATTCAATTACTCTATATAGTTACGCTATTTCTCTCGCCTTCTTAGCAAGCCTTCGTGGTGTAGTGGTCAGCCCGCTTGGCGCGTATTCGAGAGGTCTGTGGTTCGAGTCCTGAGGAGGGCATTGCTCATTTTTCATATCTTCGAAATAACCTAATAACTCTACCGTGGTGCCCGAACTAAAAACGGTGGTGGATGATGATTCACCATTACCAAGATTTGTCGACTGGGTTCCCTAATCCACAGTCGCCCTTTAAAAAGGGGGAGTATATAAGATATTTCTCCCTTCTTAGCATGCCTTCGTGGTGTAATGATCAGCAGGCTTGGCGCGCAGATTCGAGAGTCCTGGCGAGGGCATTGTCCATTATTCATGTCTCCTTTTTCGAAATAACCTAATGTCTCTACAACCTAATGTCTGTCTTTCTTCGGCATTGCGCTAATCCTTGCCAATAGAGCTTGTCACGCCAGTATGGTCTTGAGCCAACTTGCGCGTATTCTGTTCCTGTGCAGCCTTTGGGTTAACTTAAGATTTAACTTAGTTTTAAATTTGAACTCCTTCTCTTTAGAGGTATGCCATAAATGCTGACTGGTTTTGTAAGCATAAGAAGTGCCTTTTTAAAAATTATTTTGAGTCCTGAATAAAAGGGTCTGTCATACTCTCCTCCAGTATTTTTTTCCTCTTAGTCATAGCGATAAGCCAAGGGAAAAATTAATAAAAATGGGCTATTTTTCTTCATTTACGTCTATTCGAGGATTTGGCCACAAGCTTCACTTAGTTACACGCATAATGCATACAGATGTTTTTTGTGTTAGTGTCTTTTCCAAGAGATCACCCAGATAATCTTATGAAATTAATTGAACAATATATTTTTTTTCAAGCATGATTTATTTTGCTTACTTTAGAAAGAAAAGACATTTTTTTTTCAATCGAACGTTTAATTTATCCTTGTAATACCATATAATCATTCAATCTTTTCCAGCTGCGAAATTTTTAAAATTTACAGCCATAATTTTTCTTCCAGAAAGCAATAAACAGCCGGTTTTCTTTATTTCTGTTTCATTTCTGTTCTATTCAAAAAGTGGAAAAATTTTGAAGGGGTTCAGATTTTTAACGGTGATCCAAAGGGGAGGGTTTGAGGTTTAATATGATTTATCAGTAGAGACTAGACTCCAATAGTGATGGCTGAAGTAAAATAAAGGAACATTTCATAGGATACTAAATAAATGTACACTGCTAAAAAAAAGGGGGAGCGACAGTTCTGTATATCCCACTCTACTAGGCTGATTGACGAAATTCAAATTGCAGTTTTCATGTTTCGAAAGCGCGACTTAGGATATGTATTATATTCATATATAGCGTTAATCAAATATAGGTATTTTGACGCAAAATCGGACTTTTTCTGAATGAAACAAATTGGCATATCATTGCAGAAAAATTACGATTTTTGTGTCAAAATTATTACATTAGAACAATGCTTTATATAAATCTAATGTATATCCTAAGACGCTCTCTCGAGACATGAAAAACGTAATTTGAATTTCCTCAATCGGCCCAATAGAACGGGAGATATAAAACTGTTTCCCCTTTTTTTCAGTGTACCTAGAAGATAAGATCTAATGTGAAATACATATATTTCTCATTGATTAGTTGGCATATTCAGAACACACAGTAGAGACTCCATCAAATTACTATTCTATACAAAGGAAAGTCATATAGGGGATTAAAATTCTATTTTATTCATCAGAGCTGTGTTACAAGTATTTGTGTTACAAGTATTTTTCAATTAGTAATACCGTGAAGTTTATAATTTGCATAATTAGTTTCATTTTTAAATTTGAAAAATGTATGAACAAACTAACTGCAATATTTTAAAACTACACAGTTAATTCAGTATTGCCCAATTTTAATTTCAAAGAGTAATTAAATACCTTATAGAGCTTCGGATAGCAGCACTTCTTAAAACTAGTAATTTGCTTAATTGCATTTATAATAAATGTAAAAGATAGTGACTTGTGGGAGGGCAGCGTTTGTAAAGTTAGAGACTATCTCTCTCTCTCAGTCTTTTTGCTGCTTAATCTTCGTTGTTATGATGAGTTATCGATTAGTAACGGACTGAAAAATATAACTAGTTTCAACAACACAGATATGAAGTAAATGCTTAACCGTTTATTCGACTGTTATTTATGGTATCAGTTTATGGTGCAGTGTAGATTTAGATTAACATAGGAATGTTTGATATCTTTTATATATTTGAAAAGTGAAAAATACATAAAGCCATTTTATCGAGTTATTAGGTTATTTTAAAGAAGAAGATGAGAAAAATGAGCAATGCCCTCGCCGGGACTCGAATCACGAACCTCTCGAATATGCGCCGAGTGCGCTTTACCATTACACCACGAAGGCATGCTAAGAAGGGAGAAATACTTTATATGCTTCCTCTTTTAAGGGCGACTGGGATTAGGGGACCCAATGACCAAATCCTTGTGGTGGAGAATCATCATCCATACCTTTTTTAGTTCGGGCCCCATTGTAGAGACATTAGGTTATTTAGAAGGCGAAGTAGATGAAAAATATGCAGTGCCCTCGCAGGGACTCGAAACACAGACATGTCAAATACGCACCGAGTGGGCTGACCACTACAACACAAAGGCATGCTAAGAAGGCGGGAGAAATACCTTGCAATTCTATCAAAATACTGAATGTTTAAATTAGATATATATCGTGAGTTAAATGAGTTTTTATTACAATCAATCATATTAAAATGTAAAAAAAAATATTCTTAAGAACTGCAACTATTGCTTTTTCTAAATAGCTTAGTTTGCTACTAAGTAATAGACATATGCAATTTGAAAGATAAATATCTTGCATTTTGTCGAAAAAGAATGAACTACAGACTGGAATGAAAACTGGAAGAATACAAGGGAACGACATTCAAAGTGAACCAAAACAAAATCGTGCTTCGAGATTCATAGCATTTGTTGGACTAAACGTGATAGAAGAAAAAGAGTTATTATATATTAAGTTTTCAGGTACATTAATAACGCACTCTTCTGTACCTATTTTTATGGTTAGATGGTACACTACAAGAAACAGTTGCATGAAATATTTAGCCATAATGCCTGAAAATGCTCAAAATCTTTTTTTACCATTTTCTAGCTTACTAAATCTAAAACATTTTCGAGGAACTTTAAATTTATTTTAGGTTTCTGAATTCAAAACCTTGAAATAGGATAGCGAAGAAAATATATGTTGCTTTTAATGTAACATTCTTGAAATTTTAAAGGTATATAAATAGATTTCGAAAAGTTAAAAATCTAAATACTTTTTTACATATACACCCGGGGGGTTTTTCCTATGTATTTCCAAACACTACTGAAACATTTATGCTAGTATAAACTGCTAATATGATGGCAGTGTGGTAGTATAAAACCAGATAATTTAAGAGAATACGAGAGGCAAACGGAATGGAAAATATAAAACTTACGTAGAGAAGTTTTAAGAAAATATTAGGGAAACTACCTGGAGTAGAAATTTTTTCCTTAAGAATTTGAAAATATGCAGATCGAAGAAATAAACAAACGAACAAGAAGCTACTTCCGTAGAGGGATTTTAAAACTTCCAGTAGCATGAAAGGCAAATGCTCTACATGAAGTATAAAGTTAATATATACTTTAAAAATGTTTTTTTTTCTTTCCTGTTTCTTAAATAAAAGAACATGAGATTTTTTAAAGAAATGAAATACGTTTTCAGAGAAGACCGTGCCTCATCGAAACATTATAAATGCTTGTAAGATAACTTGATAAACACTATTAAGCCATTTTGACCAAATAAGGCACAAGTTCATGATATCTATAGAAGTATTTAACTTGCATTGCGATGCATACGTTTTGAAGATATGACTTTGTAATTAGAAATATATCACATGTTATAGGTTTAACGCTGACCTTATTTACCACTCTGTACTACGTTGATTCGCCCTAAGCATCTAAGTCAAAAATAGGGAATAATTAGGAACTGTATATCCAGAAGTTAAGCAACAAAGTGAAAAAGCGAAACAAGAAAAATATTTTAAACTGGCGGAAATATACTCCAGTGTAAAATTTTAAACTGCAATAAGACCTTTAACATAAAAAGACTTTAACACCTTCAGCAAAGACTTTAACACCTTCAGCAATAAAGAGCAGGTCCTTCTTCTTCATAAGCAAAAAATGTCTCTCTTGTAAAGAAAGGGTCTGTGGCTAATCACCCTCAAAATCGATAGAGTTTTATTCAAAATCAATGACTAATGAAGGCTGCTTTTTCCCTAATTTAGAGTCTAATTGCAATAAGGTTGTTGTGCAGCTGTTCGGTTATATGTGGCAGTTCATGCAGGAGACATATTTTCTGCATCGAAATGTTTTGAGGAGGTTTATGAGAGAAATTAAATATCTTCTAAGCGTGTATGCTCTATATGGATATAGATTTCAAGTTGGGTAATTTCGACGGCCGTTCGATACGAAATGATGCTGCCGATTCTAGTACTGGCTAACAATAAGAGCTCCATAAGCTTATTCCTTATCGCCCACAGAACTGGAACCAGAAGCCATGGTCGAAAAAGACATTACACCAATGGAGGGGATTCCTAGGCCTAGAATACACGAGGTTTCCTTTTCATGGTAAAAAAGCGCCTCAACTACTGGAGGCGATCCGAGGGTGCGTCATTCCCCCGGTCAATGCAGAGCGATAAATTTTCCCAATGCAGTGGTGGAGTCCGACGGGCGTGTAATGATATAATGTTTGGCATTCAAGATTCGTTCTGTTTCAGATTATTCTTAATGCCCTAATAACTCTCATTCGATTTTGCATGGCATTACACAAATTATGTTTTTTATTCATTTTTCAAAGTCTGGCTGTATTTTCATTATAAGGTTGAAGTTTGTAACGCGATTTTTGGCAAAGAATGAGAGCTCTGTCATACTAACATTTTAAACAAGGAAATGTGCTAGGTATAACATAACATAGATCAAGGCACTCTTATAGATTTTACGTTACTGTTTTTAAAAAGGATGATGTGCAAGATATTTTTGAAGTCTACTTTGGAGTGCGTATACCTGTGTATCAACATTGTGTGGCTACACAATATTTTTTCTGCCCATTGATTTTCCCTTTGCTGCTTAATTTTTGCACACCGGTGTAACAATATATAATTTGTTACATTTTTCTAGATTTTAAAATATGACATGTATTAAGACACGGGCAAAATACCGTACTTTGCAATGAAAATCGATTAAGTAGGTGCTGCTGAAATCTCCGTATCAGCATTTATCATTGCCTCTGTAGGTTATTTGTATCATAGGTATAATAATTATTAAATGTCAGAATGCCTATTTAAAGGGCAATGCAAGCAATAATTAAATACAGACTTCCGTTATAATTGTAAACTTTTGATGATGCGCAAGCTGAGATGGGAAAAAAGCATTACGAGTTTTTTCCCCCTCTCTAAAACACAAGATGTTTATCGATGGGAGATGAATCTACTGCAAATAAATTATGGGAATTTTGTAACTATAAAGGTATGTTACTGTTTTCTTTTTTTTCATATAATAAAAGGGAAAAGCTTTTACATACGCCAACATCTGATACTAATTTTGTGTCAGATTCTTAATCTCTTACTGTAGTGAAAATATTTAGTTTTAGACTTTCATGAATACTTTATATAGTATCACTTTTACCATACTGCGCAAACGGCAATGGGATTAATATTTGATTAAATATTGAGTTTCCTCCCATATGTACTATACTCGAGGAAGAAATGATTTGAAACATAAAATCTTCTCGAAGTCCAGATCATAGTGCTATGCTTCGCGTTTAAAGGAGTCTAGCCCGTTCTTAACTGGACTATGGCTCAGTGGTTTGGGATTCTGCATGGTCTTCTGTATTGTTGAAATTAGATCCTTTGCACCCTCAAGCTCTCGGTATATGCTATGAAGTATTTAGAATGTCTCCTATCGAAATTTTGTATATTTATTACTATAAGCCGTCGCTCCAGGTAAGGCTGTAGCAATTATTTGTTCGTTATTATTGCAAAATACTATCGCAACTTGACTATCCTCTTAACATCACTGTACTTGCTATGTATGATCCCTTGTTTGTAGCACGTCCATCTTGTGTGCCTCCCTTCTCTTAAAAGGTTCCAGCATTGACTGAAAAGTATTGCTTATCCGATGTGAATCCCCAACAAGCAAAATATCAGAAAATCCTGCTTTGGGAAAACTTGCAAACTTAGATTCTCGATGTCTTAAATTAGTTTGATAAAAAGAACACTATTAAGTTTATTTATTAGTGTTTTGTATTATCAACTTTCTCCTGCACATAGATCACAAAAGCATCCAATCATGTGAGAGCATAGTTCGCGTTGAAAACTATATGGAGGGTAGACAATTTCGTACTGCTTGCTCCGTATTCACTTCGAAGTATGCAGTTAACTCCTCCTCATGCATTGCCAAACTATGCCAGAAAAAATTCATAATACATACTCATAGTGCTTTGAAAGCCTTAAAAGCATTCTCCGACGCCCAGAATTTTGTGTTTCTAGAGTGCTGAAGGTAAACATGACTTTAAGAAGCAGTGGTAACCAGATCCTCTGCTCTTGGGTTCCCGGATATATTGAGATAAAAGCAGACTGTTGGAAGAGTGTGGTGACCACGGTAACTGCCAAGTTAATTTTGACGACTTTTTTGATAAAAGCTGAATTTTAGGCTCCAAGAAGTACTGCAGTTGCAGCTTTCTGTTTGTCTACAGAACATGATTGCCTTGCCGCTCACCTGCACCGCATAGGCATTTCAAGCGATCCTATTTGCCCACTTTGCAATTCGGGAGAAGAAATGGACAGGGATCACTTGCTTCGATGTGGGGCTCTTCGAAGCTGTCTTACAGAAGAGTCGAGATACTGGGAGGCAAGAGCGCTTCTTAAGCAATGACTTCGGTCTTTTTATTCTTTGTTCTATTGTTTGCAATCCTTTGTTTGTAAGATTTTATTTCTTTGTAACTTTTTGCTTAGCCACTGAAAATAAAAAAAATGTATTTAGGCTTTTTAAAGAAACTGAGTTTTGCCATTTAATCTGGTTGGATTTTTATTGAGTATTATTAATTCATTTAATGGATATTTTATCCGATTGTTGATCCCTAATATTTTAATTCATTTCATATACTAAGATTTTATTTGATTTTAGATTTGAATTCATCTGAGAGCTTTTAATTCACGCTTTTACCATCACATAATACACTCAACATTGCATTTTACTGTGTCACTATTTTGATGTATGTTTTGAGATATATCTACTTCACCATATATTTGGCGCACTATGGCCTATAAGGCTACAAATGGCCTATAAGGCCATTAATTCCATTAACTCCAACTCCACTGCCATAACACAGTGAATTATTAGAAAGACTTCACGGCATGAAACGTCCCTCATGCAAACCATATCCATCTCAGACCTTTTCGTTGTAATAAATGCTTAGTCTTTTAACTTATGTACAGTTTTCAGCTGTTAACAAAATCAGAAAAACAAATAAATATGAAAATGTAGGTGGCTCAGACGATCTTGAATTTTTTCCGTTATTTAACGGAATATTCAGTAATTAATATTGTATTAAACTTGTAGACACATTAGAATTTTTGATGCTAAGAGACTTGAAAAATGTGCAGTGCCCTCGCCGGGACTCGAACCTCGGACCTCTCGCATATGCACCGAGTGTGCTGACCATTACAACACAAAGGCATGCTAAGAAGGTGGGAGAAATACCTTATATACTCCCCCTTTTAAAGGGCGACTGGTGAATAGGGGACACAGTCGCTAAATCCTGGTGGTGGAGAATCATCATCCACGACCTTTTTAGTTTGCCCTAACTAAAAAGGTGGCATTACGATTTTTGTAGTGTAGAGGCATTAGACGTTTTGAGGTAGAGAGGCGTGAAAAATGTCCAATGCCCTCGCCGGGACTCGAACCTCGGACCTCTCGCATAAGCGTCGAATGTGCTGTCCATTACACCACGAAAGCATGCTAAGAAGGAGGAAGAAATACCTTATAAAACTTATTAAATTTATTGATTTTACTAGTAATATTGAAAAATTTAATATAGAAAAACAGAATTATCTATCTTATATGTCCTAGAATGCAAACAGTTAAATATATAATAAATTTCAAAATATGCAAGAACATTAAAAGAACGATTTGGTAAAAATATTAACAATTTTTTGGGATTTTCATCCTCAGAAAACATTTCATTATCTGCATCAACGGGCAATAAAGTATTACTGAAACTAGTTCAGTTAACACATAGTGTGCTCCTTTATTTTCCAAAATCGCACTAGGAGTTTCCAAGGTCGCAAAAATTCGTGTAGAAACTCTAATCAGCATTGCATTAGCGTATTATCTGAGGTGACAAAAACCAATTTAAATAATATCTGAATCACCTTACTGTAATGAATTAGCATTCCGTTTACGTTATATTAAAACTGATCATTAAGGAAAGATACTTAAATTAATTATCAGAGGATTAAAAGAAAAGCTAAACATATTAAGAGAAGATTAAAGAAGAAAAACGAAATAAATTATTGAAGGCATAGTAAAAAGGAACAAAAGACATCGCTGAAGATTAAAAGGAAAGGAGCAAAACAAATTAACAAAAACACTATTGAATTAATGATTTAATTTATTAGAAAAAACGAATTTCTAAAGACAACTCTAGCAAATCCATGTGTATTTGTATCTACGGGAATAATTATTTGGCAACATAAGAAATATTTTAATTTAGGTAACTTCGATTTTTGATCAATTTTTCTCATTTATGTATAAAACTTTCGTATTTTTAGTTAGTAAGTCCCAAATGTTTGATAAAGTAATACGATTTAAGTTACTAATCATGTCTAGAAAATATTGATATTAGCGTGAATAAGAATTTCTAATTCTACTAAACAGGTTTTCAATAACTATTCAATTTTTTATATAAAACCTTCAGAGCTCTGCATTAAATGATAAACTAATATTTATCATTATTCTTCATAATCAGCAAAAGTAATAAGAAGGTGCAACGAGTAAATAGCGAGTCAGCAGAAATAAATATGTGAAATGAGTTTACGTGCAAGAAAAGGTTATGACCGTGTTAAAAAGATTTCTGAATTCACAGTATGGGCACTTCCATAGTAAATAAATAAATAAATGAAATTTCTTAGTGCATGAAAAACACTTCAATGAATACTGTCTTCTGTATTTTTATTTACCACTTTATTGAATAATTAATTAAATCTAACAAAAGTTTATATCCATTTTAACCTGAGTGCTTGATTTTTATACATGCGTTTGAATTGAAACATGAAAGCTTCTAAGATGCAAGTTGATCTTTAGAATACATGTAAAAATGGTCATTTTTGTTATTGTAAATTAATGACACCACATAATTTATTCTGTTTTAGCAACAGATCTAATAACGTTAAATGTTTGTTAAAAGATACATAAAGGATCTCTGATGTTCTTCAGAAACTTTTATCTTGCCCTAATAAATAACTTCTCCCAAAATTTAGGCTGGTAATAATGTTTGGTTTTCCTTTTGAAATTATCTCAAAAATCTATTTATATTTACTTCTTACGTTATATAGTTTTCCAGAAATAAACTAGAAGTATATAATGAGACTTCTTTTGAAAGAAAAATAACAGGCAAGTCCGATCAAAAATAGGTCAAAGACGGGAGGGGGAGGAAGAAGAATTTCATCATTACAGACATTTTCTCAAAAGATCTATCTTCTTTCAGCATCTCAAAGTTCCAAGCCTTCTGCGCAGAGTTTAGTAGTGAAGAATGTAAGGTCTATCTATTATTGCATCCAGTTCACAACGATGTCAGATTTACCGGAAAAAAAAGCACTCGAAATGTGTTGCAAGATAATCAGTTAAAAGCCGATAAATTGCATTGTTTTTCGTCAAGAGCGATCAGGATCATTCATCCCTAGCAAAAGATATTACCTGATAGGTACTGATACTTTATGAAGTACGTTCAAAACTTTTATTGCATGTGAATAAGGCGTCCATTTTAAAACAAATGTTGCATAGATCAATATTTTTCACAATAATTTGCACAGGAATACTCGTTATGTAATTTCTTAGCATTAGAAGAGTTTTATTAAAGTTGAATTTCGACAAGAGACTGTAGACTTTTTTTTTTTTGGAGGGGGGATTTTCAGAAAACCTACTGTCAACCACTGTCAGATTTTCCTCTGCTTTTTTTAAAGTCTAGATTTCTTGTCTGGTAGCATCAAAGTATTTTAAAGATATTCTTTATCCGGTGATAGGAATTTAATTCTGCCCGTGTTCCTTGACTCATCTAGTAAGACTTTATTACCAACGATATATCAGTTCCCGATTTTGCAAAAGTGATTGAAACGAATTTATTAGAGTTTTTTTTTGGAAGAGTAATAAATTTTACTCTTTATTGTAAATAAATCAAAATTATTAGTTTAATTCTTACTAGCTTGCTACGCTAATTTGCATGATTGTGGTTATCGTTTTCCTGAGATGTTGATGTCATTGTACCTACTACTCACAGACTGCATAATAATTAAGTTTAATTAAGTTTAAGAGCACATAAATGTGCAAAGTATTCGAAAAGAATGTCATTCTGGTTTATTTTCTTTATATTAATGCCTTCAGCGAGAAACTTATAAAATAAGCAAAAGAAGTTTTCAGCTTTCGATTAGAAGATTTCTGTTAGACTAAAATATAAATTTTTATGTACATCAACTTTCGTTTGGCAAAATACTTACTATGCTTAAATAAATGAAATAATTCATCGGTTATGATCGAGTTTCGATAACTCACAAGAAAATAAAAAATATATGCATATTACTACTTTCATCGACCTAACTACATATTTCATTGTGTCATCCCCATAAGTAATGCGTTTATTACACATATTTCACTTTTCAGGTCCACAGCGGCTGAGCGCTGAACACTGGTAGTTCGGTCCGAGGTCGAATCCCGCGAACGGGCTGGCTTAGTTTCCCTTAGAAAGTCCCCCACGAAGGCATTCCTTCTCTTAGGCAGATAACCCTCGAATGCTTTGCCATAATCACATAAACCAAGCCAAATTTGCGTTAACATTCCTAATCAATTCCTAATTCCTAAATCAAATTCATAAAGTAAAGTATGCCGAACATGCTCCTTTGTCACTTCCTTTACCGGTTTGGAAAATAATTATTAAAATCCACTTTCCTTCTTCTAAATATTCGTCAAGAATAAGCAAACTTAAAACTGTAATTGTTTTATATAACGTTCATGCAAGCATATTATGCAGTGCTCTTTTGAATTTTCATGTACCCAAAATGTTCCGATTTATTCTAGAATACCTCATTTACTCGAGTAATTCCTCCCCCCCCCACATATTTTTTCCTAGCTTAGGTACCAGGTTCTGAAAGCGTATTCATGTATGACTTAACTTTCCCCTTTCTCAAGACATTCAGAAAGTGAGCTGTCCTAAATTTTAAATGGATCCGTTTTCATAGTGATTTCATTCCTATTACTAACTGATTTGTTCGTCGAATTAAGGTACGTAAGCTCTCATTGATGAAGAAACAGTAGTCAAAAGGTTCGAAAAAAGGGATATACATGATGTTCTTGCTGGCTCTGAATATCCCTGCGCGTGCGAAGAGACAGACTGAAGGATAGGGAAGATGAAGATAGGTGATGACGACGACCTGCAAACTGAAGCAAATGATACAGATAGCACTTCCAGCAGCATTAAATGAAGCCTATGGATTAGCACTGGGCAACAATAAGAGTGAGAGAGATTCAGGATACAGGGAAATAGAAATGCAGATAACTTATTAGACAGCGTGATGTTAATATTACAGTATATTATTAATGTATTACATGTTTCTTTTAATTAAATAATATTGTGATAATCACTGGTTGCTTTATTGACGAATACTTTCTATTTGTTATATCCTAACTGTAACCGCTTCCTTCGGAAAATAATTATTTTATAAAAGTTTCCATTTTGATTTTCGTACGACAAAAGTTTGTAAAAAATGGAGAAAAATACCCGAGTAAATACGATATCTGTCCGAATTTGTCATCAACGAATACGGAATGTTCCACATTTATATTTTAAGTTAATGGAAGTTTCATTATTTACAGTTTTTACAGAAAAACTACAGAAAATGCTAGACTCTATAAATAGGGTCCTCTGACTCTTAAGCTAAAATTATTAGCCCAGAGGGGTAATTTTCCCAGAAGGGCTATTACTTGCGTTTTGACATTTCGCGTTGGTTTACTATAAATGTCGGTTAAGCTTATAAAATATTGCCTAATAAATAAGTATTACAGCACTGCATTATATTTATAGAAATTAAATAATGAAGAATCTGCATGAATGTATGCATGTGTCTTGCACTGTGAAAAACCAGCGGTACCTACAGACATCAAATTTTGAATATCATAGTCCTCCATTCGAATATGGACATCTGGAAGCCCAAATTTGGAATTTGGAATTTGTTTTATTATCTATTTCTTATTTTGTCAGCCATTAAAGAATTTTTGATTAACAAACTCAGCAATTTCAAAGCGATCAACGGCAACACTGCAAAAAAATTTCTATCTCCAGCGCGCGAGACTGTTTATCGGAAATTCTAAAGATATGCTCTTTTAAATTTTTTGTGGTATTGCTGTTCAAATGAATTTAATGATTTAAGTGCAAAGAACATCAGATTTAATAAGATAACACACAAAACGTTAAAAACGTCCATTTGGGAGTGATGTTGGAGTTACTTTTCTACTTTAAAGTTTTCAATGTTCAATACACATGAAAGTCAAGAATAAGAAAAACCAACTTTAAATCATATCACTATAACAATTACTGCAAGGGTGTAAAATTGGGTAACAAGCAAGATAAAACAACATTTAGTTAATTAAACCAGTGTTCAAATATAACAGTAAATAGTACAAGATAACATTCCAACAGTAAAGTACTAACAAAGCGTTGTGTTTAGATTTTGGGCATTAACCCGTTCAAGTTTTAATTAAATTTATTGGGTCCAGTGTTCTAAATTATAAATGAAAACATACAAGTTAAGTTAAATTAAATTTTCATTTATTAGAGGTTAACAAACTAGCAACAAAATAACAATATATGGTGATGGTGGCGGTGTTACAAGTGTCGAAGTGAGAAAACAATAACATACCCGCTGAAAATCCCAATTTTTAAATGGTTAACCAAATTAAATGGTTAACCAAACTACCTTAAGGAGAAAGAAAAAAATAATTACTCAAAAACTTAAATTCAGAGTTTACCAAAACTGCCAAAAATTAAATGACAACAATTACTTTTCAACAAGGCAAAAAAAAATTAAGATCAACTACAAAATAAAAACAAATTTTAAGTCTTTTAACTTTTAAGTATGAAAACAGAATTAAGATAAATCATTAGAATTGAGATATTTTAATTCAACAACTGAAGTATAGCTAAGTATGTATTACATAACAGTAATATAAAATCTAAAAGCTTTCAAAAGTCTAAATATAAAAAAAATTAATATTTATAATAAAAT
>KK113039.1:0-15833 GCA_000611955.2 Stegodyphus mimosarum | reverse complement strand
TTTTCCAAAAAAAAAAAAAAAAACTGGCCTGACACACCACTTTTCATAGATTTTCAGTAGCAATTATTCGTAACTATCTTTAAAAGAATATTATTTTAGAAGTTTATTTTACATTTTATACTAAAATATTTCCAGATTTTATAATCCAATGTCTGCCAAAATATGCTAATCCAACAAGCAGCATATTGAGAATTTCATTTTTTTACTAACACATTGAAAACTTCGTGATGTTTTCCTATTGCATTTTCTTCTTTTAATTTAGTATTTAATAACAAAATTAATTGAGAAATTATTAGCGTGCGAAAAAAAGATGCTGAAGTATGATATACGATAATGAATGAAAATGTTAGCGAAAGTATTACGCAGAATGGATTATTGTTTAATTTCGGCAAGTACATGGTAATTAAGATATGAAAGGAATGCGGCGAAGCGAGAGATTCTAGTATATCTATACATAGTGAATTAATATTTCGCATGTAATTCAAATCAGATGATTCAAAGCATAAAATAAATGGTTGTTTCGAAATCTTCTTTATAACCTGAATACTGTCCATATTAAGAAATAAGGAAAACACACGAAATTATTCGTGAGAAGCTCACCAATTCCATGCCTCTTAAGTGTGCAACTGTCCTAATCGTTTTAAGGAACTATAAATTTGTAAAGTTTATTTTACGAATCCATTATTTCTACGCTAATTCTGTCCAACTGTTGATATTTCTTACTCCCAAATTCTAGAATGTAACATTGTTTGGCTTTATGCAGCGAGTGAAGAAGCAACTTACATAGTTTGAACATCAACTAGATGGGCTTTCTGCTGTCAACTATTCACTTGTTATCGGTTTAGTTTAATGCTACTTTTTTCCTGTATTTCTCGCAGTTCTTAATTCAAGTTAAAAGTGATTTCTGTTTTGCAATAGCGCATACCTAGCAAGGGAAGGTTGAACCAGATGTAGGTTAAGAGAAAATTAAGTTTAATCTTACAAATTAACTGCAAGTAAACCTCCAAATTATTTTCTGCTTTTATACAATATGTATAAGTAGCATTCTTCTTGTATACTCACGACACATTCATGGAATTCACCCAATGTATTATAAACATTGCAGTTTTTCGTATCGAATCAAAGGGGTATGAGTGATGGGATAAAACACATTTTTAGTACATATTACTGAACATTCCAGTGTACATTTTACATGAAACCAATAGACTGAAGTGCAATGCTCCTCATAAACATCGCTTGCTCTTTTAATTATTTGAGTACTGTGAATACGCAGTGGGTTAATGCCCTTGTCCATTCCTATATATCTCACCAGACATCAGAAGGAAAATATATTTTATGCATTTACTGCAGATATTTATTTCAGTGATTAAACAAAGACCACTTTCAAAAGCAAACATAATACTGAATCTAGAACATATCTTCGGATCTTCGGCCGTCTATTTTGGGATGCATTTTGACGAGTAATTTATTACTGTCGGAAATAACATATTTTTGTGATTATGTTGGGAAACTATGCCATGACCAAGTTATTTTTGTTAATTGCGTGCATGTAAGCTTTTACACAATGTATAATCTAACCGAATAGAATATAAAAAAAGTATTAGGTGGATTCCTAAGTTAACTTTTGCTTTCCATTTTGTCACCATCAATTCATGAATTATAAAATACTTTCGAAAACGTCTTCTGAATATGACAATTGAATAGCAACGAAGGCAAATAACCTCACATTATACACTTTTTTTCATTTACATTCTCTTATTTCTCTAACAGAATTAAATTACAGCAGGAGACAACAGAAGTCACATGCTTTCACATTTCTTGCTTATTTATGTTATTGTACTCATTAATAAACTTCACATTTTCCATAAATATTTTCCTATGCCATCCACATTCAAAAGCATGTTTCTGAATTCGGGTACAATTTTGGGACGGCATCTCTTTATGATGAGATTTTCATATGAGACAGGTTTCTAATAGACTCAAGGAAGCGCATAAGTTAAGAATACTGACTAAAATATTCTTAATATATAAAAATAAGTGCTATATAGCAAAACATATAACGCTACATTTCGTAATTTTAATGTTCTCTGATTTAAGCAAAAATTAAATACAAATTTATTTTCATATTCTTCTAATTACAAACAGCGATGAAGGACGCTTGTAAAATACCCCATATTTTAATTATGTATAGTTTAATATATATAATACATAATACATCGTTTATACATTCCATACCTCAATTCTACCTGCTTTCACTAACTCAAATTCAACTTGCTCTAACAGGAATAGTGGCAGTATGCGCAATAACGATAAGAATAGTAGCACAATAAGATATGTTTAGATCTGGTCCGATTAGTTCCATACGCGAATGTAATGATTATCTGCCTCAGTGTTGAAGTAGGATTGATCATTGCAGATAAGGCGAAAAATTCAGTCAATAAACAAACATGATGCGCAATCATGACATAAATTTCAATGGGCGTTAATGTAGAACTGGCAAAAGTTGATGTCTTGGAGGACGACATGAGCGTAATGCTAGCTCAACCAATCGTCGGGATATGGTAGGAGGGGTATTTGAAGGAATAGGGAAGAATATAACGATTCAGCATCAAAATCTGTGTAAGCTTATTAAGAACAGTTTACACAGAACTGGCAAAACTCTGAGATAATGAACAAAATTATTACAGTATACACTTCACTAGTTAGTTTCATCCACATTCTAATAAAGGCAATATAATGTTATTTAAATTTGAAATTTAGTCTAATAATTGCAATACCAGTTTAAAACTAATTGAAAAAATATTATTTATTAATAAGTGAGAAAAGAAGAAGACAGGTGACGGAGGACGGGGATACCTGGTGGCTAACAAAGGTAAGCCATTATATATCCCGAGCCCTCCACTATCTTAAACCGGCAGCTCCCGATACCCAGGAGGCCTCTCTCGGGAGGATGAATATACAAACTTTAATTGTCAAAATGCACTGGTGATGCTCTTTTGCGTACTTTGCCATAATTCTTAAATACATCAAATACTAATAAAGATACTACTACTACTACTACTACTAATAATAATAATAAATTCGGGAATATATCAAATACTTGCAATACTTCATTAAACATCCGTCAATTAATTGCACCATTACATTGGATTTATGATTAAGTTACAAGGATACATCACTTATGTACTTGAGAACTTGATTACAGTAAGGCACTTGAATACATTAAGTCAGGTTTACATTAATTTTTACCGTGGAATCAACGTGAGTTACCTTTCTAGCGCAACTTTCTGTGAGTTCAGGTTCGAGTGCACGTTTTCATGGTGCAGTTGATCTTCAGCATCAATACTTGAATAGATTTATAAGTACGAAGTTTTTGTATATGTGCGGCTTTTGCATTTTTGACAAGGATTAATTTCGTAGAATGCAGTAGTAAATAAATAGTAAATTGCAGAATATATGTTAAAAACTTAGTGTATACTGCTTGTTATCAAAACAGCTACATCATGAACGCGGCATACAACAAGCATCAAATTTTCATAACAGGTACTACATGCTGGGATATGCAAATGATTAAAATTGCAGCGCATGCGTACAAAGAATGTATAAATTACTATATATGCATTACGTATAAATGGAAAACTTGCACAACCAGTTTCTGTATTGAAAATCGATTTTGAACATTGGTTGCTTGTGTAAAGGTCGCGTTATGCCTCGTGTTAGAAGGAAAAACGCCTAGCAGCCAGTATTGGAATTTGACAGGGTTAGGATCATGGCCTGTCGGGACTTTGGTTTGCCATCTAGCGACACTTAATTGTATTGGTCGAGATTCTACGACTATCAATGGAATCGATCGATCCAGAAGGGGCATATCGAATGCTATACAGGATCTTAGTGACCCGAGCTACTAAAACAGGAGAGGGCAGTCATATTATTCTGTCTTGCGGCATCATATAACTCCGCAACTTATCCTGATAAGGAACACGGCTCATACGCAGGAGAGCAACGGTCTACATGGACCAGTGTGACGATGTCTGAACACCACGGACTGTCAGCATGGCTACGATTGTTGACGCTCCCGTTCACACTACAGCAAAGAGAGGCGCTCCTTTATTGGTGCGACGAATGACGAAATTGGTAACAGAAATTGCACCACGTGGTTCTTCCCACGGATCCTGGTTCTGCGTATAGCATAATGGCCGTGGAGAAGTGAATTTATAAAAAGTATCTTGTGCTATTTGCAAGCATTTTATTTAGTCTCTAGTTTATTCTTTAGTCTTTAGTTTAGTTTTTTTTTATTTAGAGAAAAATATCATTAGTCTCGTCACTTAGGATTTTAGTTTGAATTTACATTTCTTTGAGTAGTAGTAAAAGTATTTTGTGAACTTAATGACTCTATTTTTCCTTCTGGAACATTTATTCATAATAATATTCTCCCGATGGCAAGAAGTGGCTAGTTTTGCTCTTTGAAATGTTAAAGATATAAAACTTAGAACTGTACATTAAAATACGTATGAAGCATATTTACACTTTGAAGTTTATATTTTCCCTACCATAAGTCTGTGTGTCTTTGGGAACATAAACGTTTAAAATCTTTGGAGAATTATCTTCTCTAGACTTATGAAACTAAACAGAGATCAGAAGAAGGATGTATAAGATCCTTTACTCAATCATAAAACTAACAAATGGCCCATCTTGGGTTACACGAAGCCAACACTTCTTAACAGCAATACGTAACAAATAATATCAGGAGGTTAGGTTAGCCTAACGGCTTACAAAATACTTTAAAGCGCAGGAAGAGCTCTTGTCTAAAGTAACCGGCTAGACAAGCCTAAAGGCAGGAACACATCAACGCCGCTAACGAAAGTCGCTTATAATCAAAGCACAAAGTGGAATAGGCAGACACGCTCTAAAAACGGACTTACGAAAATCTTGCTTAAATAGCACTTCATACTACGTTAATCTGAATAAATTCTAGCTATCTCATTTACATTCTGGCATGAAAAGAAAGCAAACAGGAAAGGCTTTTCAACTTAAAATGAACTATTAGTTAAAAATAAATAGATACACCTCAAATTATTCTACATTCGAACCATATGGAGCTACATACATTCAGATTATTTATTTCTTACAACAAATTGCTTTTTTCTGTTAGAAAAGAATAACTGAAAGAAACGTTGCTAACGGCTAGCGCAATTCATCAAATGAGCTAAATTCCGCTTTTTAGAGACATCAACATAATCTTTTTATAAGTTCACGTACAGCAATTGATGTTCATAAACAGCATTTCATAGCCCCGAAATCAAAATCACATGCGTTGGTAATGTATCAACCAAAATAAACGTTATTAAATCCTCACACATACTCTCAATGGCTTGTACACTATCATTTCTTCAGCAGATTATGACTTAATGGCCGTAGATGATAAACTTTATCATTCGCTACATAAAGAAGAAAATCCCATTCAGTATACAAGAACGCTGTTTAATTATTACTATCGAGGTAACGACAATTCGTGACGTTATAAAATTAAATCACTTCTTAAAATATGAGAGCAAACTAGAACTTTGTGATATATTTTTTGTCCTTAACAAAAATTTTAAATTAGCATTAATAAAAGCAAATATAATGTATGCTACAGAAATAAATTACATAAAATCTTATTTAATACTTAAATAAAATATCTAAATGTTTTACAATCTAATGCTTCTAATAAAGGGTAAATTATAAAAAAATTGCAGAATTTTTTGCTAATCGAATAGTTGCTATTTGAAAATGTGACTACTCAAATATATACTTTATGCGCATAAGGTTCCTTTTATGTTATTAAAATTTAGCCTTTTACATTTTTCTCCTATCTTTTTCAATTTTAGATTCTATTTCTAGAAATGTATAAGTAAAAGATTCAAAAGGACGCGGAGGTTTGATTGATTTGGTTTAGCGTAGGCTTTGCTTTTGATTAAGTACAGGATAATCATAAAAGAAATTCTCCGATGAATCCCTAGCGGTCTATCCGCTCAAATAATCGAAATGAAATTTCGAATATTATTATTTGAAGGTATGTGCTAGTAAATTGTGATGATTTAAAACAATACAGCTCACACGGTTATGGTTAAAGTAAACAAATTTCGAAATTTTTTAATGGCAATACCCATATTTCTCCTGCGCAAATTGATTAGCGCAATTGAGAAACCATAAATGGATCGGAATGATACACTCATGACGAAAACTGCGACGTAAAACTTTTGCAAAGACCAGCATTGTAAAGTACCAGTGACACTCCAAACAAGAGAGGGAAAAAACTTTTATTGAAATTACAGATTTTCAACATGTAAAACTTTTCAAGACAGAGTCATATAAATCATTTACAGTTTCTTACCTCCTGCGATCCCCCGACTTCAGTCCCATGGATTTCTGGTTCTGGAGTTATTTGAAATTTAAGATGTACATAGCAAATCCACGAGATTTTTCAGAATTGAAAAATATCACAAGCGTCAAGTTATACAAATACCTCCTGTGATGTTGCATTCGTCATTGTTGTCAACTATCTCCCATATGCATTGCGTTGTTGTCTGAGAAGGTGAGCACTTTGAAAACTTATAATTCCAAATAAAATCCCCCCCTCTCCTTCCTTGTGCTGTCACTGGTCTTTTACAATGCTATTCTTTGGAAATGTTTCATGTCAGCAATTTTCATTATACGTGTATCGTTCCGAGCCATTCATGGTTTTTCAATGGGCTGATCAAGTTGCGTAGGTTTTTTTTTAGTTTGCTATTAAAAGAATTCAGAAATCTTTTCACAGTAATCGTAAGATTTGTTGATTGAAATCTCCGCAATGTCGAGCGCATACTTTCAAATAACAACACCTGAAATTTCATTTCGATTGGTTGAGCGGATAGGCCGCTAAGGGTTCATACATCGCGGAATTTTTTTTACGAATAATCCACAGTCAAATAGCCAATGACCAGTTTTGTAGGCAGTCTATTGGCCAAGACCTGATGATTACCAGTAGAGCAACAGAGTGAATATATAAGACCTTTAGTTTGCCTCCTTATTACTGATTTACGATATTGAAATAAAGCAGAAAAGAAAACATTTCGTGCTATATTTGTGGGTTTTTAAGGCTTATTTGCAACGGAATCTCTTCTACTAATGATGTAAACATGGAATCGAAAAGGGAGGAAAATTAAGTCCCACGAAGAGCTAAAATATGGTCCTAGATCCATAATATTTTACAGTAACTTTATATGTTTTGAAATTTTATATTACAAGACACAAATTTAAAATTAACTAGTGTAATTTAATACATGTTACATTAATATGCGGTCTAATACATTACTACTGCTGCTCATTTCCTTTATAATCCTTTCATTCTTTGTTTTCATCAATGTATCGTTTCGTATAACAAGAGCCAGTGCAATTATGCTTTCGGATGCCACTGATTTAAATTTTTCTACCGAACGTCTACTACTGAAAAAGCTCTATCGTCAGATGTCTAAGTGGATGATAAAGGGAAAATGATTTTGTACTCTAAAATATATTGAATTATGTTAAGTAATGTAAACCCTAAAATTTTTCAGACGTGAGCAAAATATCAAAACAAGAAATTGTTCCCAAATTTTTTAGTTCGATCAGATAAGATTAGGCCTCGCAGAATTTCAATTAAACCAGGTCCTCCCCCGTCTTAAACTTGCAAATGATCGGGATCTGCACTTAAGTAAGTAGATTTGAAATAAATTTCTGTTATTTGAAACTGAGATTCAAACAAGGTGTTCTTTAAATTTAACCTAGTTATGCATGCTAATTAAATAGTCCTTTCAAGGTGTAGCTGAATATTCAATAACTGGAGTGCACTCATTTAATTTAACTTAGAGTTTTAATTTAAGCTTCATTTAACTCATATTTTCCATTTTCTTGAAGATTACGTTAACCTTACAATATATTGCTCATCTGTACAACCAAACGAGTTTACAAGACTAATTATTATGCACCATCTATTTCTTCAGTGCACTTTTATTAGAATGAAAACTACTTTTAATAAAAATAGAGGAGAAATTTTTAATTTAAATAGTGTCTCGTGGCAACGGCATAGTCTGAAAAGAAAATCTGCCATCTCAGCCAACCTTTGGATTGGTTTTGTAAGTGTTTGAGTCAAAAGTTAGAATCTCGTTTGAGGGAGCTCAGTTAATACACTCACGTTTGTGAAAATTGCAACACCAAGAAGGAATCGTCATAATTGAATGCAATTTAATACACAGTTGAGTGGTAGTGGTACAAATAAATGATTAAATGTTCAAAGCAAACAAACAAGAACAAGAGATCAAAATCAGTATTTTGTGTGGCCACCACGCGCCGCAATAAGTGCTGCTACACGGCGTGGCATGGAGTCAAACAAAGTTTGAATGTCTGACTGAGGAAGAGCATTCCATATCGTTTGTACGCGTACCCAAAGTTCGTCTGCAGACGCAACAGGACGAGGATCACGAGCAAGACGCCGACCAATGACATCCCACACATGTTCAATTGGCGACATATCCGGGGAACACGCAGGCCAAGGAAGAAGCTGTACCTGCTGCGCTGCAAAGAAGGATTTAACAATCCGAGCAGTATGAGGGCGGGCATTGTCCTGTTGAAATACAGCGCCTGGCAAGCTTTGAAGGAAGGGAACAGCTTCGGGCTGTAGAACTTCACGGATATACCGGTTGCTGTTCAGATTGCCCACAATTCGTAGCAATTGAGATCGTCTATGATATGCTATGGCGCCCCAGACCATAACTCCGGGTGTTCGTCCACTGTGGCGTTCGATAATGCACTCCGGAAGGTGGCGTTCACCGGCATAGCGTCTGACACGAATGCGGCCATCATGGTACCACAAATTAAAGCGGGATTCGTCAGAAAACACGACATGCTGCCAATCAGCACGCCAGTCTCTATGCTGATTGGCCCATTGTAGCCGCAGGCGGCGATGGTCGTGCGTTAGGGGGATCCTGTATAAAGGAGTCCGTGCGCGCAGTCCACACTGCAGCAGACGTCTACGAATTGATGAAGCACACAATGAAACACCTGTAGCTATTGACCACAGTGCTGCCAATTGTCTAGAGGAAGCTGTACGGTCCGTCCGCGCCATGCGGACCAGGTGTCTATCATCGCGAGCTGACGTCACATTTCGGGGTCCACTCCCGGATTTCCGAGTTGTCCGACACTCGTCCGTCCACTGCTTCCAAACGCGCATCACTGTGCTGCTGTTACGCTGCACACGAGAGGCTACTGCACGATACGACAATCCAGCTTCACGAAGGCCGATGATTCTCCCTCGTTCAAACTCTGTAAGTTGTTCAAATCTCGCTCTCTTTCGTCGACGAGGCATAAGTACAGATTGAGTTAACGTTTACCACTAGCAGATAACCACCGATAACCATACACGCCTCGCTATAGCCGTCTATTTATTCGGATCCATCAGCCGTTCAGAGGGCGCTGCTCAGCATACGCATGCGCTACGGATTTGCAATTCTAATCATTTGCATATCATGCGCTACTTTGCATTTCCTGAAAATTTCAGCTCACTCGCGTAAGTCCTTCATGGTGTTGCAATTTTCACAAACGTGAGTGTAGGTTAATGTCAGATTGTATACTGATAATACTTAAGTTACTGAATCACACAAACACTGTTCAGTAGAATTCATGAGTTTTAAACTGAAACCGTAAGTCACAGTCGAATAAACGGTTAAACATTTACTTCATATCTGTGTTGTTGAAACTAGTTATATTTTTCCAGTTCGTTACTAATCGATAACTCATCATAACTACGAAGATTAAGCAAAGAAACTGAGAGCGATAGTTAGTCTCGAATTTTACAAATGTTGCCATCTCACAAGTCACTATCTTTTGCTTTTATTATTAATGCAATTAAGCAAATTACTAGTTCTTAGAAATGCTGTCATCCGAAGGTCTATAAGGTATTTAATTACTCTTTAAAATTAAAATTGTGCAATACTGAATTAACTGTGTAGTTTAAAAATATTGTAGCTAGATAGTTCATCCATTTTACAAATTTTAAAATGTACCTAATTAAGTAAATTATAAACTTCCCGGTATTCCTAATTGAAAATTTTTACAAATACTTGTTAACTCAGCTCTGTTGAATAAAATAGGATTTAAATACCCTATATTACTTTCTTTTGTATAGAATAGTAATTTGATGGACTCTCTATTGTGTGTTCTTAATATGCAAAATAAGCAATGAGAAATTTATGAATGTTATATTAGATCTTATCGTCTAGGTACACTGAAAAAAAAGGGGGAACAGTTCTATATCTCCCGTTCTACTAGGCCGATTGACGAAATTCAATTTACGTTTTTCATGTCTCGAGAGTGCGACTTAAAATATGCATTAGATTCATATATGGCGTTGTTCTAATGTAGATAATCCACACAAAATCGGACTTTTCTGAAATGATATGCCAATTTTTTTCATTCAGAAGCCCAAATTTGGAATTTGTGTTATCATGGATTTCATGTTTTGTAAAACTTTACCGAATGTTTGGTTAACAAACTCAACGATTTCAAAGCAAGCAATGGCAACACTGTACCAAAAAAAAAGCATTTTTATCTCCAGCGCACGAGACTGTGTATCGGAAATTCTAAAGATATGCTCGCTTTAAAATTAATTTGGGATAATGCTGTTGAATTGAATTTTGTGGTTTAAGTACGAAGAACATGATATTTGATGATTTAAGGTAACACCCAAAAAGTTAAAAAAACGCCCCCTTGGGCATAATGCATAATCTGAAAGTCTTCAGATTTTTATTTTTATTTTTTAGTTCTGAATTTTACTTGTTAAAAATATTTACGTATTATTATTGGAGTGAGGTGCCTAAAAAGGTTTATTCCCACAGCGATAGATTGTATTCCCGCAACTTGTGTAAAAGTATTTTTATGTATTATTATCGGAATGAGGTGCCTAACGAATCTCATTCCCACAACGTTAGTGTTAAAAGCAAGAACGATATAACATAAGCACCAGTAATTTAACTTCATTTACTTATTTGGAAAGTTCTTATACGGAATCTTACATGTATATCATTTAGTGTAAGCATAAGTTCTCTGAATTTATTTATCTGCAGTTTTGTCGAACAAATAAACCACACCGTATCATCTTTTGTCTTTCTGTAGAAAACACGGCTAGCATCTCAAACAGCAACAAAAGCAGTGAAAATTACAGGCATGTTAAAAGTCGTGATTAAACTTGTAACCTAGCAACAACAAAACCAAACATTCTCCTTTGTGTCGTTTGCATTGCAATCAACAATACGTGCGAGAAATGATAAGTAGTTACAAAACAGTTCTTCCCTTCTCTATTTAAATGACGAACTGATTTTGTATTGAACTTTAATTTATTTTTCTGCAAATTCGATAATTTATATTCGTAAATTTTAATTTAAATCCATATACTATATTATCTAACTGCTAATTGCTAAATGATAATTATTTCTAAATGCAGTGCATATTTTCCTATGTACGGAAGATAAAAAGGCTAACTTGTGTAAATATACTATATCACGGATATAATCAACTGATGATACATGATGTACGTGAATCCTAATGATTATTCTTTATTATATTTAATTGCTAATATATGTATAAATATCATTTAATGTTGCTTGAATATCAAGTAATAAATTTCGAGAAATGATCTTAAAGTAATTGCTTAATACATTTTAACACAGAAGTGCCGAGTGGTGCTTCTAAATGTAATATAAAATTTAAATTTTATAAAAGAGATTTGATAGTTAATTATCGGTATAAAAATTTACAAATAACGTGTAATCTGAAAACCTCGAAGTTCTATTAAATCTGCAAAATTCTCATTACGTTTTTATACGTTACGTTTTTTTTTGAAGTTTTGTAATCACATTACTTAAATTAACATGTGTTTCCTGCCACTTTATAAAGTTTAAATACCAATTATGGCTGTCTAACTAGGATAGCGGTTAGCGACGCTGACTGCTGTACTGAAACGCCCGCGTTTGAATCCCAGGGAATGTCTGAGCGGTATGAGGGTAGTCTAAATATGCGGCGAGCCAGAAGACCTCCTGAGAGGTTGGTACCATTGGAAGAGGAGTGCAAGACCCTCTGATCCGTCCGTCTAATCTGCTGTTTTTCAAAACTAGAGGCGTGACTCAGCAAAGTCCCTCCGCTAATTTTGCCCATTAGCATCATACAGACTCACCAAACGCAAAAACAAGCTAATAACTTAAATGGTAATTCCAGAAGGAATTAAGCATAAGTTATTTTGCAATAATAAAAGAACATGTTACTTTGTTGTTGCGAAGCTTAGTTTCTCTAAATTGGCAACAAATCCACTATTCTGCCAAGTATCAAATGTAAACAAATATGTCCATTATCATAACCAAAAATTAGGCTTACCCGCCCTTTGAATATTGTTGATAATTCCACAATTATTGGATGCAGGTTAACTAAAGGCATAAAAATCGTAACCGAAAGATAAGAACAACAAAATCCAATCACTTTTAAAGCAAAAAATGCACAATTTACAAACATATAAGAATAAAGAACCTGATCTCACTGAGCCGAGTAACAGAATGGATATATATATATATATTTATACACTTTTGGTGCAAAATGCAAGGTGCACATCTACATGTTATAGTAGTCCTATATACAAACTTTCAGCGTTCTGAGGCTACTCCTTTTTGAGTTCTACGAGGCAAATACATACATACGTACGTACGCACGCACAGACGTCACGAAAAAATCTCTTCAGAATCCATTTTAAATCAGTTTTATAATTATTTTGGGAGAAAAGAGTCTTTTATTCTGTCGTTACGCTTGGATATTACGCAAAAACATTGTTAAATTGCATTCGATAGTGGTCAAAATGGATATTTTCGTTGAAATAATGAGACCCGAAATTTTTCGCCATTTTTCGCCTTTTCACTTCGTACAAGTAAGTAAAACATAATGTTGGACGTGTTCTTCCAGAACAATGGGTATTCGTGGGTTTATGTCGGCAAAGACACGCGGATCGGAGCATTATATTTTCAGACTTCTGGAAAAGGATGTAAAAAATAGGAATCAAGAAATGCTGGATATGAACATTTCACTGTGAATCACAGTTATATATCTGAAGATCTCGAAACCTGATGCCGTACCCAAACTGTGGAGCGATTTCGGGCCAATGGTAAATGGAAAAATAAACGTCACACCATTTAGAGTCGTATTTGATAGAATTTAAGTGGCGTATGTTACATTCAATATCTGAAATATTTCTGAAATATTGAATGATATTTGCAATTTTACGCCATTTAATTTCGGTTTGTTAATTTTTATTTATGTGTAGAGTATTCTAGATTATAAAATTATAAAGACATATTTACTTTCTTTAAGAATTAAGAAATTTTAAAAAGTATACACTTCACAAAATTAATTTCTTTATAGGCTTTTGAACTCTATCATTATATCATAATTTTATACTCGGCAACAACTGGTGGCAAAAACAAAAGCAGCGCATTTTAACTGACGCCGCTCTAAAGCAATAGTACCGACTAATGTTTAGGCATAACTATCGATTGTTTCTTTGAAAAAAGTTTCATATCTTATTTACTCAACAGCGTGAATTGGAATATTTTTGTAAATGAAAAAACATTGATTTTTTACTTTTTAATTTTTTTTCATTGTAAGCCATCAAATGTTTCAGATATTTTAAGCAGCTAAACTATGTTTATCTTTCTCCTAAAGTAGAAAGAAAAACAGAAAAGCATTCGGAGAAAAGTCCAGGAAAAAAGTTTCAAACATGAACAAAGGGAATGCAAGAAATTTATTTAACACAAACAAAAGAAACATCTTGAAAAATTGAGATCAATATTTTGAAAAGTAAAACTAAACAAAAATTTTTACTGGATGAAACAAAACCCTTACTATTGATTAAGGAGCCTAAGGAATTTATAAACAGTGTTCAAAATACTAAGCATATTTAAAAATACAAGAAAATATATATACAAAATATTGACGATGCTTTAAGCAACATCATAGGAACATCGGTTTTTCGAAATATTTAACGGAGCAGAACTTATCTAAAATGTTTCAATTAGTAGATACTTACATGTTTATTTTTTATACTATACAATGTAAATTAAATAAATTTGCAACTATAGAAAAACATTTCGGACATCTTGTCAACGGATGCCATTCTGTTAAAATGGCTGAAAATATTTTTAAAAACTTATTGCAATGTACGGCGTTTTAAATTAATTAGCAACTTGAATTTTAAACGAAAGTTTAAATTATTGACATTAAGATATTCAAAAAAAGGAATGCGAAGAATAAAAGCCGAGCAGTAACAGGGGACATCCACATTACGCTGTTATTTTTTAATTAGCGAGATTAAAACTTTCACTATCAAAAAATGAGCTGATATTTTGATTTAATTTTATATGTCACTGTCATTTTAGCAACTGCAATTGCAAACTAAATTATTTAGAACTGCAGTCTGAGTTACGCAAACATCAATTATTTGTATTATTGTTATTATTACTACATTCTTTTAGCTGTTCCTAAATCAAATCTTTATTGGGTTTATTCTCAAAAATCATACCAATGCTGTTTATTATTTTAAAGTTAAATTAACAGAAATTTCAAAGCAAATTGTTAGATTATCATTTCCGTATTAGATATATAATGTAAAAAGTAAACGTTCCATGCAAAATTCATAGTTTAACTTTATTTCACAGAGTTGCACTTATTTGAATTACCTGAGAGAAGTTTTCTCTCTCCCTTTATCTTTCTGTCCGCTATATATATCGGAATTTATATATACCTATTTATTTTTTAGATCTACTTGTCTACCTATCTATCTATCTATCATCACCCTCTCTCTCTCCCTCTCTCTCTTTCTCTATATATGAATACATACACACACATACATATTCAACTGAAGTTTTAATCTCTATTGCTTATACATATGGGATATAAATGAAGGGTGATTCAAAAATACCAAAATAAAAATGTAAACGCAGCTACAAGAGATGAAAATACGCATATTTCATAACCGGCGTTGTTTTGCGGTAGGAAAAAGCATTCCGCTGACATAAATCGTTAATTCTCGAGCGAATTTCGAGCGATATACACTGCTCGACATGTGATGAAATTTGGAAAAAAGACAAAGACAGCAAGCAGCAATAAGTGATCTTTATTTCAAAATGATAGTCAGAATACAGAGCGAGAACGACGTCGGCTCAGTAGGATAAGCGATAAGCGACGGAGGACGTGGGCACTGTCCCTTTACCATTATGGTTAATCAGTATAGCGCCACGTCCACCTTTATCTAGAGAAGCCAGTACATTTATATGATACATTATGCTGAATACATTTACACAACATACATTTACTCTTCTGGGGTACATGAAGCATTTAAATAGTTATTTTACTCTAATATACGATACGCAGGATACATTTATACAATACATTATGCAGAATACATTTATGGAATATATTATCTTTTTGCACATTTGTTACATATGATACTTATACTAAAATTTTCACTGCAAGTCACTTCGGTGATACATTTCTTTTCAACAGTATACTTCTGCATTAAAGAGTGTTGCACAATTCTGTGCCTAAGTCCATAAGCTTGTTAATGACTTTTATTATTTTATAGGACGCGTGCCTGTTTTCGATCGTAAATCTGCAGAAGGCCTGCGTGTTGGATAATGGTATAGGTAGATGCAGACCTTCTGTCAGTGGACACTCTGTCAGTGGTGCTCTGGGCTGCCCTCCTCGCCGCAGATGCATTGTGCCGTGCTGGCGATGGTGAATCG
>KK113038.1:143592-166156 GCA_000611955.2 Stegodyphus mimosarum | reverse complement strand
AGAACCCTTTACAGAATTTACCATGTTCTCAAAGAATACACACAGAATGTTAAGTCCTGACAGAGTGTGTTTAGATCCTCAGCATTTTAATCAAAATATACTGGCAGAATATTATCACATACCAACTTTTGAAGAAATTTCATCTCAAATGAGAAGTGCGGAGGTGTTTAGTATTTTAGAAGCAAACAAAGCATTTTGGCAAATTAAACTGAGAGACTCAAGTTGCGAATTTACTACATTTCATACTCAGTTTGGTAGATATTGTTTTTTTAAGGTTGCCATACGGATTAAGTTCATCACTAAAAGTGTTTCTGAAACTTTTAGTGATTTAGAAGGAGTTCAAATATATATAGATGACTTATTAGCTTGGGGAAAAGATAAACAAGAACATGATTTAAGATTAAAGAAGTTGTTGGACAGAGCCAGAGAAAAGAATGTTAAATTTAATTTAAATAAATCAAAATTTGGGCTTAATGAAATAAAATATGTGGGACATATATTTTCTAAAAGGGGAAGATACAATTAAGGCTATTCTATATATAAAATCACCAAAAAATGTCAAAGAATTAGAAATTTTCTAAGGAATGATTACATATGTTTCTAGATTTATACTTAATGTATCAGAACTGACATCATGTTTAAGAGATTTGTTGAAAAAACAAGTTATCTGGAAGTGGAATACTGCTCATGAAAAAACATTTGGAACAAAAAAAGATGTCTTAAAACATAAACCAGTTTTACAGTATTATGATATAAAGATGCCAGTAGTTTTATCTGTAGATGCATCTCAAGAAGGACTAAGAGCAGTCTTACTACAAAATAATTTACCAGTAGCATATGCATCTAAGGCATTAACAGACACACAGAAGAATTATGCTTAAATTGAAAGGGAAACTTTAGCTATTGTATTTGCATGTGAGACATTTCACCAGTATGTATTTGGAAAATGCACTGCTCGACATTGAAAATGAAACACCAAGGAGGAGTGGTCAGAAATTTATGCAAATTTTAGAGTAGACGCACCTCACTGAGTTATGTGAATGATGTGAAATGCGCAGCTCTCCCACCCACGTGAAGTAAGATATAAGGGAAGGAACGTTCAGAATGGGCAATATTCGTGTCGTTATTTCTGCCAGACGAATTATCGAAGAAAGTTGGTTTTTTGTCCCGGTGGCTAATCCCGATTAGCCCGCAGTGGCTAATCGCACCACCTACGTTAGCGCATGCGCACAATCAGTCCAGGTGCAAGCATTCTAGGCCGATTTGCCGTAAGGCAGCTGTATGCGCACAGCTTTTTTCATTCAACAATCTTACAAGTTTCACTCATCTTATTTTCCTTATATGCGATTTCTTTGTTAATTAAATTTTAGTTATTGTTGCCGAAACTGCTATGCCGAAACTGGGCAGGTAAAAAAGAAATTTAAATTTTGCGTGTGCGAACATTTGAAAACAAGACGGATAAGGAAAATCTTGAGATTGAACTAAATTATTTTGTGGATTCAAGAGTTGCCAAACGAGCAGCTTAACAGCAGCCAAATGAGCTTTAACAAATTAATTGAAGAGAGTGAAGTATGTATAATTCCACAAACTGTACCTATGCAATGTATGAAAGATAAAATAGTAAACTTTGAATCTATTCGAAAGTTTTTTCAACCAGATGATTTCCTGATAATTGAGCAATTAAAAAATGCAATCATTTCCATAGGGTGGAAATGCTGTGACTGTTTAGAAGATTTAGAATATAATTGTATTCAGTCTCATTTGTACCTTAATTGGTATAACTGGACTTGTGAAAATATTGTAATTTATCCACCATTCAAATATTGGTTTTGTCCAAACTGTAGATACCTGTCATTTGTTGCAAAATATATTGATTTGAAATTTTTTTATTGCTTAATTAAAAATTATCTAATTTGTAGAATGCATTGTCTGAGTTCTATTTCATATTTTTAATTTAATTATTTAAAAATAATGTGTGTTAATGGGAACGTTGACATTCAAAGAAAATCCAAATTTCTTTTAAAGCAATAAGTAACAGTCAAATTTTCTAAGTACTAATTTATAACACAAACTGTTGATATAAAGCTGATTAACAGTTTATGTTCAACAAATGTGTTTCATAGAATGATTTTACAAATATATGACATTTAATTATTACACATTGTTTTAACCATGCATAACTAATTTAAATCATAATGATCACACATTATTTATACCAATCGCACAGGTCAGCTGCTTAATAATATAATTATGATACAACAATAATATAAATACAGTGTAGTAATAATATGTATAATGTAGCAATAATGAAATATGTGACAGTAAATATGCTAGATCACAATATATAATACGATGCAATAAAAATAGATAATGCTGCTAGATTCCAAAATATAATGTAATGCAATCAAATAGGTAGTATTCTACCTTAAAATGAAGTAGTATAATCTATAACAAATAAAATAATTAGCTAATGAAGTACAACACACATGGTGTCACTAAAAATATTCACCAAAATATGTATAGTGAATATGTAAGAGAATAATTTGCAAGTAATAATTATCAGTTACAAAGACGAGGTCAATCTATATACATGATAATGTTCAGAAAAGTGATAACGTGTAATTAGTTAAAAAAATCTTTGATGTTTTACCAAAAAGGATGCAGAAATTACTTAAATTCTTTCATTTAACAGAGGAATTTTATGTAAACTTAGACCCTAGTCTTATAGCAGAGAATTGTCAAAATTTATTATTCAATAAGAAAACTTATTGAAAAATTATAATGCTCTTATATATGCATCACTTTTTCGGTGTCCACACATGTTTATAGGTTCAAATGCCATATTTCAAAATCAAAGTTATTTATAAAATAAAACCTTATGAAATCTGAATTAATTTGTGTGTGCAAATTCTTCAATCTAAATCTCTTACATTAAATTATTTTTGTCTTTTAAATTACGGCCCATTATTTATTTAAATTTAATTTATTAATGTGTTTGTACTAATATTTCAAAATTCTTTGAAATATTTTATGTACATTGAAAATGACCAGTATTTCCAAACAAAAATTAAACAAGCATACAAAATTGTTGATAACCAGTAATATATGATTAATTGTTCATTTAATAGTTGATTTTATCACTTTTAAATTATTTCACGTCTAAATTTTCGGCGCAGGAATACTCAGCCTAATTTTTATTATCTTTTCTCAGGCGAAAAATTTCAAAGAGGAATAAGTTAAAATCTTGATTGTGTAAAACACATCTTTGAATCTAAATGTATTATAAGAAGCATAGAAAATGTAAACAAGATGTTAGCCCCCCAAACCAGTCATTTAAACTATTCCAACCATTCAGGAAAACGATAAACATTGCGAATATAAAAATCTGCCCTTTTTTACATATCCATAAATAAAGGAAATGTGTTCCTTCTTTATATATATATGTAATAATAAAATGCAAGGAGTCCAGGCATAATAGCTATATAAAATAAAGAAACTTGGCAGTCGATGCGGTTTTAATTCCATTTTTATTTTCCAGTTGACGTTCGTGGCCACAATCATTTGACACTCTATTTGTGCCTATTCAATAACATTTACATTTTTGATATTATTGCCCTAGGAGGCGAGAAGAGCGAAATTACGTTCAAGCAGCGAAGAGAGAAGCAACTGAAGTGCTTAAGTTAGCCAATATGGAAGCACACGAAGATAAAAGTTTTGGTTTGAGTTGAAAGTTTCAGTTCCAATTATTACGTCATCAGCGTTGCGCAGGCCATGCAAAATGGAATGAGCTAGAAATGACGCAGTCCAGAGAATTTATTACGATTTTTAAAATAGAGGCAGAGAATTAAAGGAAATTAGGGGTTAGTTTAAATTATAATTTTGATTCACATATTTTTGATCTTACATATATATATGTAAAAATACGATGGCTTGCGTCATAAGTTTTCCTATACAGATGCCTTCTCGCCTTCATCCTGCTAACGCCTTCGCTATGATCCTCTTTCTTTGTTAGAACGTTATGACGTATTAAAGTCAATCGTATTTACAATTTCTGAATAAGTTATTTTAGTAACTTCATCTGGAAAAATCATCTGCTCTAAATTAAAATAAAGATATGCTGTTAAAAGTGAAAGTCCTGAGTCGTATTTTTCTCCGTGGTTCAATCATCCCAGCTTCGTCAAACATCTGCCAAAACGTGTAATGGAGTAGCCTCACCATTCATCCACGATGTCTTGGAATAACTGAAATATTACATATATATAAAAAGGAACACATTTCCCTTTCTGACTTTCAAAAGATTAAAAAATGATAAACTATGCCAAAATAGTAACCCGCTTTTTTTTTTGGAAAAAAAGGCTCACTACAACAGACTTAGGCAGTTCGCGTACTTAGGATTCGTTCTTTTTGATTCAGTTCAAATGACGGATCTGGAACAGACAACTCAATGCGCATGCGTGGTTAATGTTGGTGCGAATAGCCTGAAGAGGCTAATCGCACCAGTGGTGCGAATAGCTTAGGCCAGGATACGTGTAATAGGAGAGAATGCCAGGCCGCCGTCAACGAAGGCACTTCCATCAGATAGACGATTTTACGAGGGGTACGGTGATCGGACTGAGAAGGGCGGGTTGGTCCTTACGTCAAATCGCAGTTGATACCCACATGGATGCGAGCACGATGCATCGGCTATGGCAAACATGGTTGGAATAATGGAATGTGGGAATAAGGAGGAGTGCAGGTGCAGCCAGAGTGACGTCAGCACGCGGCCGGGGGCAATCCTCTACTTTCAGGGGCTGCCTAATGCAATTTTTCAGCAAGATAACGCCCGACCACACAGTGCTTGCACCTGCCAACATGCTGTGCAAGGTATACAGATACTTCCCGGACCACCGTACTCTCCTGACCTGTCACCAATCGAACATGTGTGGGATGTGATTGGACGCCATTTGCAGACTCTGCTCCTGCCTCGTTCAGAAGATGAACTGTGGCAAATGGTTGAAAGGGAATGGAGAGTCATCCCTCAGGACACCATCCGCACTCTTATTGACTCTATGCCTAGACGTGTTTCTTCGTGCATCACTGTTCTGTGCACCCCCCGGGGGTTGACTCAGGAGAATTCCTGGGAAGTACTGGCTAGGATCTGTACTTAGGCAGTCTCAACCACGGGGGCAAAATATCAGGTACTATTGTACCTTATTCTTCACAGGACTAGAACCCGGGTATTGTACCTAGGATGGGATCAGGCTCGACAGGGACCGTACTGGTACTGGCTTGTCCGCTCCCTCGGCTGTGGTGGAGCTGATAAAAACAGACAAGGAGGAGGGCGTGGGACCATGCCCGTATAACCACAAAGGTAAAGTTAGGGCGTCCCCGTCCCTCCGTAACGGTAACGGTATCCTACTGAGCAGACGCCGTTCTAGCTCTGTATTCTGACTATCAGTTTGAAATAAAGATCACATATTGCTGCTTGCTGTCTCTGTCTTTTTTCCAAATTTCATCACTTTCTGACCACTCCTTCTCGGTGTTGCATTTTCAATGTCGAGCAGCATATATTACAGTGGAAAGTGACCATAAACCGTTAGAATGAATTTTCAAAAAGCCATTAAATAAATGCCCTGTAAGATTACAAAGAATGTGTATAAGATTACAGTCATATCAGTGTGAGATAAAATATAAACCAGAAAAAGAACTTTTTGTAGCGGATGCATTATGAAGATCATTTTCTGATAAAGGATCTGATTTCTTTGAAGGAGACATAGAAGCTCATGTTGGATTTTTTGTAGAATGTATACCAATGTCTAAAGACAAAACGGAAAATTTTCAACTGGAAACAGAAAAAGATGAAGAACTACAAGTTTTAAGAAAATTAATTACAATTGGATGGCCCGATGAAAAATGTATGGTTCCAGAACTAGCAAAACCATATTTTAACTTTAAAGAAGATTTATCAGAAGCAAATGGATTAATATTTAAAACTTCCTGTGTTGTTGTACCAAAAAGTTTACGAAAAGATATGTTAAGTAGAATTCATTATGGTCATTTAGGAGTAGTGAAATGCAAGAACAAAGCAAGAGAAATGTTATATTGGTCCATGATGTCGAAAGAAATTGAAGATTTGGCACTGAATTGTCCAACATGTTGAAGTTTACAAAAAGTTAATACTAAAGAATCAATGATATCTAAAGAAATACTTAATGGTCCATGGGAAGAATTGGGAACAGATCTCTTTTACTTTCAAAGAAGATATTGTATAATAGTTATAGATTATTTTAGCAAATATGTTGAAATCGGACATTTGGAAGATTTGTCAAGTGTAGCAGTGATAAAGCAACTGAAATCAATTTTTGCAAGACATGCTATTCCGAAAATAGTATATTCGTATAATGGTCCACAATATAGTTGCAAGAAATTTAAAAAATTTGCAAGATGGAATTTTGAAATCAGAACTTCAAGTCCAAATTACCCACAATCTAATGGAATGGTTGAAAGACATATTCAAACTGTCAAGCGAATATTAGAAAAAGCTGTAGTTGACAACAAGGATCCATATTAAGTATTACTGGAATATCGTAACTCTCCTATTTCAGATGAAATTAAGTCACCTTCAGAATTGATGTTTGGAAAAAAAGTAAATGGATTTATGCCTATAAAAGAGAATTTCATTCAAACTGAACGATGTGAAGACCATAAATAACATTTACGGAAGAGACAAACCTTACAAAAAAGCTGTTATGATAGGAATGCAAGACCATTAAAACCACTGAAGGTAAGAGATCAAGTGTACATAAAAGAGAAAGGGAAAAAGCTAAATGAAAGTGGGAAAACTATAGGAGAAGCGGAAAGACCACGTTCATATAGGATTATAAGAACAGATGGAAGAACTGTAAAAAGAAACCGAAGAGATATTCTTAAAGGAACTAATCAGAAAGAGTTTGCAATGCAAAGCAACTATGAAAATGAAAGTCATGAGGATGAAGATGTGGATGAACCGGACATACCTGAAATATCTAGTAGCGGTACTTCAAATTTAGATGTACCTGCAAATTTTTTAACGCCCAAAAGAAGTGTTAAGCCACCAAATGCTGAAAGAGGTATTGTAGCACCAAATTTTGCAAATGGACTCGATCTGGTAGGACTGTTAAACAGCCTCATTATTTAAAAGAATATGTGCAATATTTTATTACTATTATTTCTGTTAAAAAAGGAAGATACTATATATAAAACTGGAACTGTATCTATTATTATTATTTATTATTATTAATCATAACTGTAATATAGAATGATTAGAGTAGAATGTAGAATAACAATGTTTTTATACATCTCGTAATCATCATTGAGCACTTATCAAACATATAAAAATGATATACTCTTTAGGACAATATTTTTTAAATCAGAGATTTTCGCTAATACCTAATTTCTTGGCGCTACTTTGCCGAATTTATCTGCAAAAATTTTTAAATCATATTTTTTCTTGACGTATTTCATTGATAAAAGTATTTAACCCTCCATTAAAAATCCTGTCGCAAACGCGAAGTGAAATGTGCGATCCGAAAATTCACCGAATTTTCTTCTGTTAAACTATTTACCTTTGCTTCTCTGGCTCCGCAAAGACTTTAATAAACAAATATTATGCATTAAAGATTCTCAAATTAAGGCGTTTTTATTTGCAGTATATAATTCTACCAGGAAAGTCAACAGATGTAACATTGAAGCAGAGTTGGTGTTGACAGAATCCTTTACTCTCATACAAAGCTTTATTAAAGAATATTCCTTTTAGAACAGCAATAAACTTACATTAAGTATTGTTACCAATCTTAAATTGAATTAATAATATATTGTTTTTATTTATGTAAAGCTAACCTGCTTATATTAAAACAAATAAATGAATACTTAACAAACAGAGGATAACACACACACAGCCTCTATTTATCCAATCTGAAAAACTTCATAATCTGGCAACCTTGCATTTCAGGTGTTCCCGCGCAAAACAAATTAATATATTGCGTTGCATCGGAAGAAAGCCAAGCTTCCCAAAGAAGGAAAGAAGAAGGTACTGCGTTTGTTTATTTTCAACTTAACTGTGCATTAGTTTCTCAATGCATATAAAAGTTGGAATATGCGACGAAGTTTCGCCCCAAGTCAGCTGGCGAAAAGAAAATTATCTCCTCCGGATAATTTAGAGAAAAGGTGTAGGATTCAAGATAACATTGTATTAAAAAATAATAATGATTATTACCGTAATAATGAACATCAGAAGGATAATTGCAAAGATATTGAAATAACCGGCAAGGAAAATTTAAGTCACGAAGAAATTATTAAGCAGATTTTATGCAAACCTTTTAAAGTACCTATACCAAATTATAATGGCTCTTGTCAACGTCGGCCTTTGGGTATACGACGTTGTGGTGTCAAGCGAGCTTTGCATGACCCCGAAGAAGAAGGTGCATTGGTGCTATATGAACCCAAACAGATTTCAATGCATGAGCAATTAAATGTGTTTACCGCAAAAATCGATGTGCATGTTGTTGTGGATCCAGTTTTGTCAAAAATTTTACGACCTCATCAGAGAGAAGGTGTGAAATTTATGTGGGATTGTGTTACTGGTAAACAGATAGAGAATAGTTATGGTTGTATTATGGCTGATGAGATGGGATTAGGAAAGACTTTACAGTGCATAACTTTATTATGGACTTGTCTAAAACAAGGCCCTGAAGCAAAAGGCATTATTGAGAAAGCAATAATAGTAGCACCCAGCAGTTTGGTGAAAAATTGGGAAAGAGAAGTGAGTAAATGGCTTGGAAATAGAGTTGGTGTTCTTGCAATGGATGGAGGAACTAAAGAAGAAATTGACAAGAAACTAGAAAATTTTGTTTTTGCTATAGGTAGAAACTGCACTCCAATTTTAATCATATCATATGAAACCTTTCGTCTTCATGCTATGGTTTTATATAAAACTGAAATTGGTTTAGTTATATGTGATGAAGGTCACAGACTCAAGAATTCTGATAATCAAACTTACCAAGCACTTGATAAACTTAATGCAAAAAGAAGGATTTTACTGTCTGGTACACCAATACAGAATGATTTACTCGAATATTTCAGTCTTATACAGTTTGTTAATAAAGATATATTAGGTACTGCACAGGAATTCAAGAAACAGTTTGAAAGACCTATTCTTCGATGTCGTGATATTGATGCGACTCAAGCAGAACAAGAAAAAGGTAAAGAAAAATTAGATGAATTAATTGGTATTGTAAATAGGTGTATGATAAGAAGAACATCCCAACTACTTTCAAATTATCTTCCAGTTAAAATAGAACTTGTTGTTTGCTGTGAAATGACAGAATTACAAAAAAGTTTATATACACATTATGTGAATTCCCAAGCTGTTTCTAAAGCATTGGATTCAAACAATAAAGTCAGTGCTTTGTCTGCTGTCACCAGTTTGAAAAAAATTTGTAATCATCCTGATTTGATACTTGATCTTGCAAAGAAAAACCAAGATGGTTTACGAAGCTGCTTAAAATATTTCCCACCAAATCATGATGGAAAAAATTTGATTCCTGAGTTGTCAGGAAAAATGAAGGTACTTGATGGTATCTTAGCTTTTGTGAAAACTACCACAAATGATAAAGTTGTTCTTGTATCGAATTATACACAAACTTTAGACTTATTTGAAAAACTTTGCCAATTGAGGCAATATACATTTCTTCGTTTAGATGGCACAATGACTGTTAAGAAGAGGGGAAAAATTGTCGAAAACTTTAATGATCCAAATAGCAATATATTTATTTTCATGCTCAGTAGCAAAGCTGGTGGTTGTGGACTTAATTTAATTGCTGCTAATCGGTTAGTAATGTATGATCCAGACTGGAATCCAGCGAATGATGCTCAAGCGATGGCAAGAGTTTGGCGCGATGGTCAAAAGAAAGAATGTTTTGTTTATCGATTGTTATCAACAGGAACTATTGATGAAAAGATTTTGTTACGTCAGACTCATAAAAAGGGCTTAAGCAGTTGTGTTGTGGATGAAGAAGAGGTTCAAAGACATTTTAGTCTTTCTGAGTTAAAAGAATTATTCCGTTTAGAATCTGACACATATAGTGACACTCATGATAAAATAAGATGTGCCAGATGTGTTAACTGGATTCAGGTGACACCACCATCTGAAAATGCTACGTGTAATAATGATTTATCACAGTGGCATCATTCAAAAGATAAAAAAAATGTCCCTGATATAATAGTTAAATCCTGCTGGAATACTGGTGTTACATTTGTGTTTCACCAAAAATCCCATGAGAAAAGATTTGTGCCTTAGCGTTGTCAAAAAATATTTATATGCAGTACTTAAGTGTTAAAACATTATATTGAAACATTAAATTATTGTACTTAAGTGTTAAGATATATCATATTTTATGTTAATAATTCATTGAAAATTATGAAAAAATATGTTTGCATTTTTAAAGTACATATAGTTATTTAAATTTACATTTTTCGTATGTTTTAAAATTTTGTAAATAGTAATTAGGATTATTTTGTGTTATATCTGAACATGAATAATAAATGATGATTTTAAAATACTTTTATAATAAAACAATTAATTCTGATATATTTGCATAGAAAGTTTGAAGATGACTACAACTATGTTGATTAAAAAATACTTTAGGGGAATATTATTTGAACTTATCATAGTGTAGATAAAAATTAAATGCTGCCGAAATATGACAAATTTTGCTTAGTGATATTTATGGTACTTAATGAATAAAAAGTATCTGGTGAATTCTGCCTGTTAATGTGCTGTTTTGGAGAAAAAATATAATTATTAGACTGCATCTAATGCAAAGATAATATAAAATTTACCTACTCATTGTAAACTTTGTGTATATTTTACTTATATATCAGACAATTCAGAATTCAGCATTTTAATATATTTTAGTCTGCAAAGTTCAAAATTATTTCCAGTTAATGGCCAAACAAACAATAATTTGCCCACAATAAATGCATATGTTGTAATTCTTTATATCATTTATATTTTTCTTGAAAACTATGGTTCATAGAGGTATAGTTATTTAACCACTTTATATCTTCTCATAGCAAAGAATATTGCTGTGCAGAGCTTATTATAGCATTTGTATGTTACTTTTCATATATGAATAACATATTGACACAAGCACATTCCAATGAAGTAAAAATGTCAGATGTATATTCCATAAATATATATGTATATATCACATTCTGTGTACATTTCTTTAATCATTTTTGTATTAACAAAATTATGAATTATTAATGCTTTGACACCCAACAATGGCAAGGGTAAAATGAACCAAAATATACTTAACAAAGTAAAATGTATTAATATCAGATTTGATTAATGGTTGAGTCATGGAATATTTTTACAAAGATGTCATATTTGTTGTATTATATACTCTAAATTTTAGGCTTTTGGGCCAAGGAAACATATTTCCATCTAAGAAAATGTTTTGCTCCATATTGTTCACGAGAAGATTTTTTGAAAAGAATTAATATTTTTTATATTACGTAACTGTATTCATTGTATTCGTTACGATTTGAGATGTAAAAAAATGTCAGTACGTGTGAAAATTTCTTCTTGATTGCTGTGTTTGAAAATACTGGCAATGCAATTAATTGTATTGATGTGTTGAGGAATAATCAGGAATTGCACTTTTCTTACATGGCCATTTGATATAAATCATGCAAAGATGTGTTTAGTGTATAATAGTGCAATAAATTATACTGTCAGAAATAATTTGTATCTTAACTAATAGTAAATAATACTTTATAAATCTGCTTTGTTTTTTTGTTAATTTTTTTAGACTAGTTTGTTCATAAATAATTGAAATTTATCAGTACCCATAAATAATGAAGAACCTGCTATGATTTCAAAATTTGGGAAAACATTTCACACTAGGATCACCAGCAAAAACTGTTAAGCTAAAATATCCTTTTCTGTTTAGTCAGTACTGATGTCAATGTGTTCATCTAAATTACTTAAGAAAGATTTTACATCTTATGCAATGTTTTTGGTACATCAAAATTTTTCTTTTCCAAATATGATGTCAAATTCACCTGTTATCTTTGTTTCTGCACCACTTTTTAGTCTTTCTGAATAATATGATAAATACTGATGTGTATGATCAGTGCATTTTACTGGTTTATTATAGCTATTATATAGATAGATTTATTATAAGAATGGTTAATATTTTTTCTGCATTGAATATATATTCTTTATTTTCTGCTTATATTGAAAAAATTTTTTAAAAATGAGATTTTATTTGAAATGCATGAAATAATTAAAGAACTAAAAGGAGAAGAATAATTAGTCCAAAGGGGCAATTTGCCCTAAAGGACTATTAATTTCGTTTTGGCATTTTACGTTGAAAACTATAAAAGGTGAATCACTTTTCAAATTGTTGCCACCAAATATTATAGCCCTGTATTATATTTAAAGAAATTAAATAATGAAGAATCTGCATGAATGTATGTATGTTTCTAGCATTGTGATAAAACAATGGTTTCTAGAGCCATCAAAATTTGAATAACGTAATCTTCCATAGAATATGGGCATGTGGAAGCCCTAATTTTAATTTGAAATTTGTTTTATTATCGATTTTGTATTTTGTAACACTTCAGCAAATTTTTTATTAACAAACTCGATGATTTCCAAGTGAGCATTGGCAACACTGTATTAAAAAAAAAACTTTATTTCCAGCACATGAGACTGTGTATCGGAAATTCTAAAGATATGCTCATTTTAAAAATTATTTTGCGATATTGCTGTTGAACTGAATTTTATGGTTTGAGTACGTAGAACATGATATTTAATAAATAAAGGTAACACACAAAACGTTAAAAAAACACACCTTTGGATGTACTTTTTTTTCCTTTGTATAATTTAATGTGAAAAATGGATTAAAATATTCTTTTGACTGAATGCATCTATAATTTTATATCACAAGTAGTAAAAGCATGGAGTACCCTGGATGAATTTTTAAAGACAATGGATTATACTTTTGATTATGCAATTAAATTTCGTTATTTAGGCCCCCATGCTTTGATCATTCAGTTGTAAAATTGTTTATGAATTCTGCACTACTATTATTAAAGTATATGATAAATTATTTTTCTCCTTTTAGTTCATTAATTATTTCATGTACTTTAAATAAAAATTTTTTTAAAGATTTTTTTTAAAAATCTAGTCTTAATGTGATGATATCAATCAAATAATTCAATTGAAAAATCATTTTTGAACAATGACTAATCACTCTTTACTTCCAAACACTGTTACGTGAAGTAGTCTGAAAAACACAGTGCTATTGCCAAAAATAAAAATTTACATTAAAAACTGCATATGATTTCTTTTCCCACTCTGAGTGTGAAGTACTAAAATGATCAGAGTCTCAGTTTGTTCATTAAATTAAGATATATGCAAAAAATCGTTTTAATGTTAAATTAAAAAATATACAAATGAAATTTCGAAAAAAAAAATCACTTCACAACATTATGCTGTCATCCACAATGAATGTATATGTGAAATTTGAGCTTCATTGCTTATCAGGAAATAGTTTAAAAACTGATGGGAAAGTTTTGATCACAGTGACAAACACCACTTGAGAGTTAAATAAATACTTGTAAGAAAGCGGCTAGTTTTAGAAAGGTTCCAGAAAGAAGCATAATTGATACTTTTCTGGCGTTCTTGTTTTAAAAGAAGGCAGAGAGTTAGGCAGACCTTTAAAGACTGCAAATCCTTATAACATATATTTTTTTGGATGCTAGAATTTTCAAGTCCCATTAAGAGTATAATATTGTGTGCCATATAAGAAAATCAGCTTTTAAAATGAAATCCTGGAGAAAATGCACATAAACGTTTAAAAAGGAAAAAATTTAAAAGCACGCTTAGATTTCATTGCAAATACTTTTAAATGCTTATCAATCCTTAAAATCTGTTTTTTTTTTTTTTTTTTTTTTTTTTTTTTTTTTTTTTTTTTTTTTTTTTTTTTTTGACTAATGGAATGAACTGTAAATATAAAGTCTATGTGTAAGAAGGGAGGAGAAAAATAGCATTTATAAAATGGTGGAAGATTTCTGTGCAAGTAATTGTTTGTAGCAAGGAAAGTGATGTAATGACATCACATGATAGATTTCATTATGATGCTGTACCATCATAACTGAAACTGATTCCCAGCAATACCAAATGAAGATGACATTTTGCTTCAAAACTATAGCCTTTTTTTTTTAATTAATGTAGAAAATTTCCCAATTTATATTTTTTTACCATTCTTGTTTTAAAAGAGAGCAAGGAGTTTGTTTTGTAATTTGTGAAAAGTTAAAAATTTTGTAACGTATATATTTTCAAATGTTAAATAATTAAATTTTAAAATCATAAATGTCAGATAGTTGGAAAAATCAAGTGAATTTCGAAAATTTGCCAAAAATGATAAATGATTTAAAAAATTTGATACAAATTTCATTTAAAAAATTTTATCAGCTCTGTTCGATGATGCAAACGGTAAATTTTGAGATTTTTAATATGTTTGCTAAATGAAGGTACGTGCAAAAAGTCTAAATCAAATTTTGAAAAATTTCATAACATTGCATTGCCATCCGCAAATTGGGTGTGTGCAAAATATGAACTTGATAGCTTATCAAGAACTAGGCTAGAAATCAGTGATAAATTTCTGACCATACCAACAAACATTTTGAGTAAACTAAAGCTTATAAAAATATGCCAGTTTTCTCTATGTTTAGACCAGGTATTAAGTGTCGCACAAAAGATAAATTAGTTGTGGTTTCTCGTTACTCTTAGTTTAAATTACATCAAGAACTGAAAGTATAGTTTAAAAAATACTGAGAAGTTTATTCAAGTAAAGAACCTCCTTGAAAGGAAGAAGAAAGTAGGCTTGGTTTATTTGATTATGGCAAAGCTCACAAAAGCTATCAGCTTAAGGGGAAGTATGCCTTCGTGGAGGACTTTCTAAAGAAAACTTGCTCGTATCCACATGGGAAAAACCATGAAGATACCCATGCCGCTAGCCCATTCACCTGGAATTGAACCCAGATTGAGCTACCAGTGTTCAACAGCTTTATTGCTCGACCGCTTGTGGGAAAAAGAAACTAAAATCCCATGAATAGAAAAAAACACAGACTATCTTGAATGAGGAATTCACCGCCCTTCGTAAAACAGGAGAAACTTATGTAATCAATCAGTGAACTCTCATAAAATCTATAAGTGTGTCGTGATTGAATGTTTGAAATAAAAAGGACATTCTTGTATTAGATAGGTGAGTAAAGATTCTCGCCCTGTCCCAAAATGAGCTAAAGATGTTTTGCATAGGCTCTCAAAATGTTTTCGTTATTCTGTAATTCATTTTATTTTATGGGGGAAGTATTATATTATTTGAAACAATATTTTCTGTTATGGATAGTGTATAAAGAAGGCAAAAAACAAGTTGTCAGTTTAATGTTGAGTTGCACTATTCCCTACCACTCATTGTATTGCATTGGTTGACATAATATTTTCTGTTAAGGATAATGTATAATGAAGGTGAAAAACAAATTGTTAATTTAATAATGAGCTGCAGTATTCACTGCATCTCACTGTATAATTTTTGTTGCATTTAAAGTCTAAAATAGTTGAACTGGTAGGTATGGTTGATTAAATTAACGTACTTAAAAAAGAAATACTTTTGATTCATAATTGAAATCATTAAATAGTTTAATGAAATTATGCTAATTGGACCCAATAAAATTAGATATGTAATCATTTTAGAAAGAACTGAACTTATTAAAATTGTTACATACTTTTTCATTTTCATAAAGCATATTTTAGATGGCAAAGTATAGTTTTTAACATTACTAGACACATGCGTGTCCAGTAGTGTTAAAAACTATACTTTGGTTTACTAAATATTAAATTTCGTATGCAGCCCTTGGCATATCTTTATTAAACCATGCAGCTCATGAGCTCTGAAAGATGAGAAACTATTTGTCTGTAGTTTGTTTGCTGATCTAGAAAGCTACATGTCATAATTTGTTTCAATTGGGAAGCACTGCTACTGAATCAGGACTGCATACAGAACATTATACTCCATAAATATGGAATTTATGCCTATTTTAGTAATAAAGGGATGAAAAGATGAATCTATCTTGATCCCAAATAGCTGCTACTAATTCATTAGATTAATGATTCCCAATCTTTTTTAGTTTCGCTTATGTCTTAGGGAAACACTGCAATGAGTGCAGTCAGAAAAGTTAATGTTGAGGCTCTTTCAAAAGAATTTTCATTCCTAAGATCTGAAATCCTATTGTCCATCTCACTTCATTTGGGCAAGTTATGTTTGATGAGACTTGGAGGCATTTTTAAATGAATCTTATGCTCTTTGATTTCGTTTGACAAACGAAGTTAATTTTTCTGACGAGGATTAGGAAAGTGTCTCGAATGTTTTGATCTTTTTTTTTGAAAGCATGATTTTCAGAAATCTAAATTTTTGAACATATTGTGAGCATAGAATAAGTTTTGTCAGTGGCTTTGGAAGCAGTTGTGGAACTGTTCAGTAATCCTAAATTCAGTTAATTTAATTTTGAATAAATATCGGATAATTATTCAAGCCCTTGAAACCATTCACATTTTCAAGCTTAGCTTAAATGGATAATCTCCCAAAACGTTCTTGGCGCAGACACCAAATCTAAACTATGCTGACTGGCGGGGGGGGGGAATACCAACACAAAGAAAAAAATGGAGTCATGGAATTTTTTAGGAAATGAAATTTCGGCAATACATTTGTCTAGGTAACATATTTACTTGATTAAATTTCAAGACTACAAGATAAATCAAGATCTTGATTAAATTTTCAAGATCAATGTAAGCGTGAGAAGAGTCATTTAAAATCTTGAAGTGCTGGTACATTAATAACCGGTGTAACCGCCAGAATTTTGAATGTGAGCATGCATTGTGTCGTACGGATGGCGGATGTCAGTTTATGTGATGGAGTTCATACCTGTTGCACTTGGCCGGTCAATACAGGGACGGTTAAATGCTGGTTGTGGATGAAACTGGAGTTGTCGTCTAATGATGCCCCATACGTGATCGACTGGAGAAAGATCTGGAGATCTAGCATGCCAAGGTAGCATGTCGGCACTTTTTAGAGCATGTTGGGTTACAACAGCCGTATGAAGGCGAGCGCATCCTGTTGGAAAACACCCCCTTAAATGCTGTTCATGAATGGCAGTAGACATTATATTAACCTTGGTAGAAACTTCGATGATACTGCAGCTGTTGGTTACATAGAGGAAAGAGTCGCTGATCAGAATACACTTGATCTAATGCTGGCACGGTTGGTAATAAGGGTTGAAAGTTTAGTTGTGCTTTTCTGTCTGACCCAACTAGAGCTGTAACCCAGCTAAATATACTGTAAAGTTCGAGCCAATTCTTGAATCACCAGTGGTGATAAGTTTATTTTGTATTAACTTAAAATCTCACTAGCTGTGAAGAATAAAGTTTTATATCATCTTTTATTTTTGTGTTGTATTTTGTGCCTACAGTAAGAATTAAGGAAATCGATATTCTCCAGCAAAGACAGAGAATTTCTGTGGTGAGTAGTTACACTTAGTTAATTAAATAAACAACCTTAATCGTTACAGGTGCATCTGTTTATCCATCCTTGTTAATGCAGAAAATTACATTGTATGAAACAGTCGTTTCCCGGAATGTTTGCTGCTTGGCAGTAGCTCCTAACATTCAAAACTCGGAGATTAAATGACTGTGAGGGCGCCGGTGAATCTCGGGGAAAAAAGGAAGAAAAAGAAAGCCACGGATAGGTGGCGCAGTGTGGATGGAAGAGGATGGTGAGGAAAGAACGAGACTCTTACTATATGTAGATAGTTGTATATATTTTTGTAAATAATTTGTCAATAAAAAAAGTTTCAATTGGATAGTGCTTTGCTGATGCATCAAGAGAAAAATATCTAACAGTTCAGAAGAGGGAGGCCCGAGGGACCTTTTTTTTCGACCGTGAATGTCGAAGTGAGAATCTGCAGCTCGAGGATAACGAAAAGCACGCCCGTTATGTTACAATGGTGGCAGCGGTGGGATGCCACAAGAAGAATAAATTTAAAGAAATGTATTTAAAGAAATATATTAGGAATGAATTTCATCGAAGTGTTTGGGAAATGTTCATCATACGAAGCGGGTGAGTGATGTTTGCCAAATATTTATTTTTTATTAGTTGGGATCCTCTATTAAGATTTCATAATAAGAAGTATGCTTAAGTTTTAAGTATGATTATTAATTTAATAAAGTTCTGTTCTCGAAAAATGTGAATTTTGTGTATCACGTCAGTGATGAGTATTAAAAAGTCTAAAACTGTTTGCGTCAGCAAATGAGAATAAATTTCTGCATCAGCAGTATTGAATCGAATAGCATGATTGTTGTGTATCACGCCAGTGATAAGTATTTAGAAGTTTAAAATTGTGTGCATTAGTAAACGAGAATAAATTTTTTACGCCAGTAAAAAATAAATAAATTTCTGCTTCAGCAGTATTGAATTGAAATTTCAAAGTAGGAAAATGGTTATATGGTATTCTAAAGTGTTAATAATATTGTTTTTACTTCAGTGAAATAAATTTTATTTATCGGAATGAAATATTTTTAGTTGTATTGATAATTTTATGATTTTGATTTACTTTTATGATCATTTTATGATTATTTTAATGCGTTATTATTGTTCATTTACATGGGTAAAACACTCACTAAAAACTGTGTGAATTCATATGTTCTTTGTCTCGAAAAAAAAAGTGATTTATTTGAAGTAGAGTATTAGCTTGAGTGCATCATACGTAGTATATATTTGTTTCGATTTCGATTCTCGCTTGGAGTCGAAAAGTCTGTGGGTGTGGTCGTGGTAGAAAGAAAAAGAACCACACGTGAACAAAATCGTTACCCATTTTTTTTGGCTTTTTGATTTTTAGAAATGAGATAAAAACTTGCTCTTTCGCGTACTTTTTTTTATTGACTGTTGCAAATAATTTTTTTATTATCTTGAACTTTGATTTGAATAAAGCTGGTGAAAGTTTAGTTTGAATGAAAGAAAAAAATGAGATATATGTAGAACATATTTTAAAAGTTCTGTTTATGTTGATAATTTCATTGAAAGGGATTATTACAGTTTAATAGATTTGGATTTTCTTTTCAAGTGTTTTGATAAAAGGTTGGAAAAGAAATTGATGTTTGATAATATATGGTGGCTAATTCAGTTTGATGTGAATGTGTATATTATAATAATGGAAAGAATTGCATAAATTAATGCTATTTGTGAGTTCATTTGGAATTAAATTGATCTGTACTACAATTACTATCTGTATTACAATTGAAATGTTATCATTATAAATGAATATATTGACATAATTTAAATAGAAAGTCTTTGTTTAGAATCGTCATTTCAAAGTTATGTTTTGATTCTTTTTTTTTAATTTGAAAATAATCGGGTTTAATTCATTGTATGCTTAATTTATCATTTTAACAAGTCATTTCCGCAGTAATTTAACTTACGATTTTCAGTTCGAAAATCTAATTTTGGTTGAAAGGAAAACAAAACTTTTTCGGAATTTGTTATTTTCGAAATCTTAATTTTTTTAAATTCATTCAGGCGTGTTAAAACATTTTAGCATTAAGTATGACTTACTTCGCTAAGGGAAAAAAGTCCGATCTTTTAGTTACGGCCTCAGAATTAGGCATCGCGTTCGAACCAGATGTCACGATAGTGAAAATTCGAGAGCTCATTACTGGAAGTGCTTCATATGATGAAGAATTTACTAAAATGTTGTTAGACACAATTATCAGCACTAGAAAAGAGTTAGAGACAAACGAACGGGTTAGGAAAGAAAAGGAAGTGGAGGCGGAGAAGATGCGATTGGAAAATGAAGTTAAAAACCAGCAAATGGAATTTGAGCTGGAGAAATTGCGAATAGAAGCAGGTCTAAGAGTGCCGGAAATAGAAAGATTAGTTCCAAATAAAATACTGTTGAAACTTACCAAGTCGATGCCTCGTTTCGATTGAAGAAAACGATATGGTTTCATATCTGTTACCTCTTATGCCTTCGGACATTGTAGAATTAATTGCCAGAATTCCAGAAGAAGAATTTAGAAACTATGAATATGTGAGAGAAGTGCTGTTAAAGAAATTCAAAATGAATGCAGAAGGATTTCGGCAAAAATTCGTTCAGCACCAACGAAGTCCCGATAAGACATGGCGAGATTTTGTCTACGAGGTAACTATTTCCAAGGTTGGATCGACGGACTCGAAATAACTGATTTTGGAGGATTTAAGGACCTTATAATCACCGACCAAGTTAAGAAAAGAGTTCCTATGGAAGTAAGAGACCATTTCGTCGATGAATGGGGAAAGATAGTTAAACCATCACTTTTGGCCGACAAGCTTGACGAATACGAAAGTGTACGCAAGTCGTTTAAGAAACAAACAGGTGCACCGCTTAAAGCTCCGACCCAAACTTATAACAAGTATCCATTGCAACGGGACAGCAGAAGATATGAGAATCATGGAACGCCTCGTGCTGAAAACAAGCATGTGAATTTTAATTCCCAACAAGAAATTTCTAAAATTCGTTCTAAGTATGTGTGCTATTTTTGTGGTATGGACGGACATGTGAAGAAGTTTGGCCCAAGACTTTCAAAAAACAAAACGGAACAAGATGTAAAGAAGAAGTTCAACGTAAATAGAGCTGCAGCGGAGATCGGTGAAGAAAAGAAGGAACTAGAGCAATCTAAAACGGCTGTAGTGGCCAAAGTAATGTCTCACAAGCGAAACATAATTGGTGAAAATTTGTGTAATTTAGGTTATTCAATTATGGCAAAGCACACGAGGGCTATCTGCCTAAAGGGAGGGATGCCTTCGTGGAGGACTTTCTAAGGGAAACTGGCTCATATACACGTTACACATGGGGGAAAACCACGAAAACGCCCATGCAGCCAGGCCCGTTCGCGGGATTCGAACCTCGGACCGAACTACCAGTGTTCAGCGTCTTTACCGCTCGGCCGCTGGTGGGCCCTGTGTAATTTAGAAAGAATCCAGATAAATGTTAATGGAAAACGAGCAATCGCTCTGGTAGATTCAGGAACTGAAATTACAGTGGTTAGAAGTAATATTGTAGAAGATTTCCGCATGGAGAATAAGCCATCAATTTATATTAAAGGAATTTTCGGACCGGCAGAGAAATGTCCTTTAGTAAACATACCAATGAGTTTATATATTGGAGGTACGGGTGACGTCGTACGAGCAACCGCTCTGGTAGATTCAGGAACTGAAATTACAGTGGTTAGAAGTAATATTGTAGACGATTTCCTCATGGAGAATAAGCCATCAATTTATATTAAAGGTATTTTCGGACCGGCAGAGAAATGTCCTTTAGTAAACATAACAATGAGTTTATATATGGGAGGTACGGGTGACGTCATGCATCAAGATGTCCTCTGTGCAGTAGCTCCTTCCCTCGTGGAAAACGTTCTCTTGCCGCCAGAAATCAAAAATATGCTAATAGGAACCAATATTTCGGAATCGAAAATACCCGTAAGAGATAATTCCAGGGTTGCATGTGAAGAGTTTGATGAAATACGTAAAAAACAAGAAAATGAAGATATCCTTGCTGACGAATTTTCAACGAATGAAGCTTGTGTTACTGAAGTGGAAAAAACTTCGATAAATCGTACCAAAACTGAAGAATTTCTCCAAGAACAAGAAATCTGTAAAGATCTGGAGGAAGCTAGGAAAAATGCAAAGGAAGAAAAAGGAGGATTTTATTTCAAAGGCAAATTTTTGTTCCATACCGAAAAAATTCTGGGTGAAACGGTAAATCAATTGGTTTTACCAAAATGCCGAAGAAAGGAAGTTTTAAAACTGGCGCATTGCTCTGTATTTGGTGGTAACATGGGAGCAAAAAAGACTGTTATGAGAATAAGATATTCTTTTTATTGCACTGGACTTTCGAAAGACGTAAAGAACTTTTGTGAAGCTTGCAAAGATTGTCAACTAACAAGGAAAATTAAAATTAAAGATCGAGCTCCTATAACACCTGTAGCAAGACCCGAATTGCCATTTCAAGTGGTAAACATTGATATGATAGGACCAATTGATCCACCTAGCTCAAAAGGTCATAAATATGTGTTGTGCCTGGTAGATCAGCACACAAGATGGGCCGAAGCTGTACCATTGACCAGTCTTACAGCCAAAGCAACATGTGAAGCTCTGTTGTCGATATTCATGAGAACTGGGGTGCCTAATATCATTGCATCAGACAATGGGACTAATTTCAACTCTGAGCTGACGAAAGAGTTTGAAAAGAGAATGGGATCAAGTCCAAGATTTTCTACGCCCTTGTATCCTCAATCCAACGGACTAGTGGAACGTTTTAATCAAACTTTAAAACGAATGCTGCATCATGTCATTCTCGATGAACCTCGAACATGGCACACCAAAATTCCTTTCATTCTTTGGGCCTACCGAGAAGTGCCAAATAGTACCACGGGAGTTGCCCCATT
>KK113038.1:124460-139954 GCA_000611955.2 Stegodyphus mimosarum | reverse complement strand
CAGACCCCTCACTTATCTTTCAGAGGATCCTGAAGACTTAATAGCACTCTCCCCATCAATGTTTCTCCAAGAAATCAGAGAAATTGGAGTACCAGACTTTGATATGATTGATTCTGAAAAGATAGAAAAGAGATTTGTTTATAGAAGGAAGATACGTCAAGATCTAAGAAACAGATTCCGAAATGAATATTTAGGCTTACTGAAAGATTATTCAAAAGTTCGTAAAGAATCATCGATCAAAGAAGGAGATATCGTACTCATTGGTGATAATGAGATAAAGAGAATTAATTGGCCTTTGGCTAAAGTGGTAAAAACTTATCCAGGCAAAGATGGAAGAATTCGTGTAGTAGAAGTCAAGACACACTTTGGTACCTTCATTAGACCAGTCCAGAGACTTTATCCACTAGAAGTCAACATCCTTGACTCATGTGACATTCGAGAACGAATTCCTGCAAACCAAAAGAACCGTGTGATTTCCACTTCTCGTAGAGGACGAACTCTAAGATTTCCTCAGAGACTTAAACTTTAAGACTCATTTTTAATTATTTTTTTTGAGTTTTGTCATTAAAATCTCAAAGGTGGGAGGATGTCATAAACTCCTTGATTCTATCAGCTTAGCCCCTCCCACAAATCATGGAATAACCTTTTTGGCAACATGCCGAGAGGACGTTTTTTGCGTCTTCGTTTTGTCAGAGCTTGTTAGGCCTCGGAGAATGTAACTTCGAACTGATTTACGGCCCATGTAATGGGATTTGTTCTAAATTTATGTAATAATTGTTATTATTATTAGTGTAGTTATTTTGTTAATTAAAAATCATTAAAATTCTAAAGGATGAATTATTAATGTCTTGGAATATTTTCGAGTCTTCAGCCTAGGAAAGAAGAAAATACGAATTTCAAGAGCTCAGCCCCGGATTCGAAGGTGAGTGACATTTTCCTTACCTATTTTTTATTGAATGTCACGAAGAAGTGCCATATAATAATATCCTTGCTGACGAATTTTCAACGAATGAAGCTTGTGTTGCCGAAGTGGAAAAAACTTCAATAAAACGTACGAAAACTGAAGAATTTCTCCAAGAACAAGAAACCTGTAAAGATCTGGAGGAAGCTAGGAAAAATGGAAAGGAAGAAAAAGGAGGGTTTTATTTCAAAGACAAATTTTTGTTCCATTCAGAAAAAATTCTGGATGAAACTGTAAACCAATTGGTTTTACCAAAATGCCGAAGAAAGGAAGTTTTAAAACTGGTGCATTGCTCTGTATTTGGTGGTCACATGGGAGCAAAGAAGACTGTTATGAGAATAAGATATTCTTTTTATTGAACTGGACTTTTAAAAGACGTAAAAAACTTTTGTGAAGCTTGCAAAGATTGTCAACTAACAAGGAAAATTAAAATTAAAGACCGAGCTCTTATAACATCTGAAGCAAGACCCGATTTGCCATTTCAAGCGGTAAACATTGATATGATAGGACGAATTGATCCACCTAGCTCAAAAGGTCATAAATATGTGTTGTATCTAGTAGATCAGCACGCAAGATGGGCCGAAGCTGTACCATTGACCAGTCTTACAGCCAAAGCAACATGTGAAGCTCTGTTGTCGATATTCATGAGAACCGGGGTGCCTAATATCATCGCATTAGACAATGGGACTAATTTCAACTCTGAGCTGACCAAAGAGTTTGAAAAGAGAATGAGATCAAGTTCAAGATTTTCTACGCCCTTGTATCCTTAATCCAACGGACTAGTGGAACGTTTTAATCAAACTTTAAAACGAATGCTGCATCATGCCATTCTCGATGAACCTCGGACATGGCATACCAAAATTTCTTTCATTCTTTGGGCTTACCGAGAAGTGCCAAATAGTACCACGGGAGTTACCAGCTGTTGTATGGACGCAAACCTGAAGGTCCACTCTCAATTCTAAAGAATACGTGGACTGGAGAGTTAGAAGGTCTTCAATATGACACAACTCCGATCTCAGTATATATGGAAAATCTGAAAATAAAATTGGAAGATGCTGCTTTGAGAGCCAAAATAACCTCTCAAATCGAACAAGATAAGATGGCGCATTATCAGACATTTAAACCAAGTGACAAAGTTATTGTCCTTTTTCCAGACTCTAAAAATAAGCTGTTAGCTCGCTGGCAAGGACTATTATGAAAAAGAAAAATGAACATTCATTTCATGTTAAGATGCCGGATAACAGTGTTAAACATGTTCATCAAAACAAAATTAGAGAATTCATCGCTGAATCTAACACCCTCAATGTTATCTTCGAGGAAGAAGAAGAGTTTGGGGATGTTCAAACCATTCCAACTAGTCATGCTGAAAGATTATTCCATGAAAAACTGCATGACTTAAAGATGTCTTATTTGACAACTAACCAACAAATTCAATTGATAGAGCTTCTTAAAAATCATCAGAAACTGTTTACAAGACCCTTGCAACCGGTGAATGTTGGAGAAAATAGGATAGAACTTTTACCCAATGCCACCCGACGCAAACCACATTCTTATAGTGTTCCAATGTCATATCGATCAGAGGTAAGCAGGCAAGTACAAGAACTTCTTGATTCGAACCTGATCGAACCATCCGAAGCGGAAATAACTTATCCAATCGTGTGTGTTGCGAAGAACGATGCATCAATCAGATTATGTGTGGACTATAGAGCTCTAAATGCAGTGACAAAGGTTCCGAGTTTCCCCATGAAGGACATGCAGGAAATGATATTTACTGCGGTATGGCTCAATATTTAACATATCTAGATTTACAAAAAGGGTATTATCAAATAAGAATGAATGAAGACTGTAAAGTGTTAATTGCTTTTTCCACTCACGATGGAACATACCAGTGGAAAGTTATGCCTTTTGGGTTGTCTGGCGCATCTGGCACTTTCCAGAAGGTTTTGAATCATGTGTTAAGGGATCACTCTTCCTATGCTCAAGCATATATTGATGATATAACAGTTTATTCGGAAACCTGGGAGGAACATTTAACACATTTAAAAAATGTCCTTACAGAATTAGAAAATTATAAATTTTCTGTTAAACTTGATAAATGTACCTTTGCAGCTAAAGAAATAAAATTTTTGGGTCATAAAATAGGAAATGGTAAACATGCACCGGATAACGATAAAATTTCAGCTATAAGGAAATTAAAGCGACCAACCACCAAAAAGGAAGTTAAATCAGTGTTAGGATTAATGGGTTTTTATCGAAGTTACCTACCAAATTTCGCAGAATTAGCATCGCCTTTAACGGAGTTAACTAAAGGTAAAAAGTCGAATGATGTTAATTGGGGGAAAAGAGAAGAAGAATCTTTTCAGCGCTTAAAGAATTTGCTTTGTGAAGTCACTGCATTGTCGACTCCCGACTGCAGTAAACCTTTTTAGATTCATTCTGATGCATCTAACTATGCAATGGGTTGTTGTCTCACGCAAATTGATGATGAGGGTAATTATAAACCTATAGCTTTTGTGAGTCAAAAATTTAATAATACGCAGAAAAATTGGTCGACAATAGAAAAGGAAGCATATGCGGTTTTATTTGGTCTTAAAAAGTTTGATAAATGGCTACATGGTACAGTAGTCGAGATTATTACCGACCATAATCCTTTGAAATTTTTAATTGAAACAACTCCTAAGAGTCCCAAATTGACAAGGTGGGCATTAGCATTACAAAGACGGAATTATAAAATAATTCACCAACCTGGTATTTTCCATCTTAGGGCAGATGCTCTATCTAGGTTAGGAAAGGATGAGTGAGTTTCTCGTACGTCATTCTTTAATGTTTATTGTGTTTTCAAATTTTTATTTTTACATATCTGAAGTGTAATATATGTATGTAAATGATCAGTGAGGTGAACGTGGTGTCAAATTTGTTTTGGATCCCACTAATTATTGGTTATTTAGTGAGTTTTTTTCTTTTCTTTCTCTCTTTTGGCAAACATCTACTCATGTGGATTGTTGACTAATTTCAGCTTTTATATGTGATTAACTAATGATACCATTTTTTTTGTTTCTGTCTGTGTTCCTACAAGCAAATATGCAATGTCAAGACTGTTTAACTAAAACAAGCCTCTGTAGAAGCAAGTTTTACTCTTGGCGGCGGCGTGTGAGGGCGCCGGTGGATCTCGGGAAAAAAGGAAGAAAAAGAAAGCCACGGATAGGTGGCGCAGTGTGGATGGAAGAGGCTGGTGAGGAAAGAACGAGACTCTTACTATATGTAGATAGTTGTATATATTTTTGTAAATAATTTGTCAATAAAACAAGTTTCAATTGGATAGTGCTTTGCTGATGCATCAAGAGAAAAATATCTAACAGTTCAGAAGAGGGAGGCTCGAGGGACCCTTTTTGTCGACCGTGAATATCGAAGTGAGAATCTGCAGCTCGAGGATAACGAAAAGCACGTCCGTTATGTTACAATGACTGTCAGTAATATTATGAGTAAAGGACTTGACTCAGTAAAAAAGAATTGTTGAAACGCAACTGGAAAAGGGGAAATAAAATATAAAGAGATTTTGATTTAGCTATCAATAAAAAGCAATTATAAGTAATAGAAATTCTAAAGAAGCTTTTATTTTTTATATTATTCAAAGTTCAATGTAAGTGAACCATTTAATCGTATCTTTTGGGAACATAATTAATTTTAAGTAAGTAAGTAATAATCGCCAATAAAGCCGTTTTCAATATTAAATCAACACTGTTTCTGTAGGTGTTATTTCAGGCAGCTCTTATGGCGACCACCTCTTGCGGAAAACCGTCTCTGAAACCGATCAGTACTTCTAAGAACAAAGTTAGATGACAAACAGAACATCAAAGATAGTTATGTTCTTTTATGATTACCATCTTCATAAAAGGCTAAAATCGTCTGAAATAATGAGTGGTCAACTAAGGAAGATTTCATTGTATTAAAAAAGTAGACAACTGAGCAGATACGCAAAAAGTTGACCGCTCGCTGTAAGCAAAGTGTATAAAATTTTTTTAAGGCTAATTAATTTTCTAGGATACCTGAATCTCATATAGTTTTTATGATATATAATTCCGCATGGTAGTGTAGTAATATGAATTCATTAAAAACAAACTCATAATGTAAACATGAGTGGGGGAATAAAACATAAATATAAAAATGTCAGATATAATTTGCCTTTAAAATGAAGACAAATTGAAATCTTTATAGCAATGCGAAAGCAGAAAGTGTCATGTTAGAAAAGCCAAATAAAGAATACTTAAACAAATGGAGTGAAATGTTATCTTAAATAAGAAAAGGCGAAAGAGAAAAAAGATGTGTAGGTCGTGAATACATTCGACAAATCTTTCCCTCCTGTCCTCCCGCAATGTGAAACAGGGGCAAAATTTTTCCTTATCTGCATGATGTGCGTTTATCGCATCAGTTAGAAGTGCATTCATTAGCATTACTTGTGGCACAATTTATTTTTATGTTTTAGGCATTATTATTAATGGTTTACAATATTTTTACATTAAGCATTTCTGTACAGTGAAGTGTTAAGTTTATATATAGATAAGTTTTCAATTAATAAGTTGCTTTATTTTGTTAACTTCACTGCTCATTGCTACGCAAAGTTTGAGTTATGTTGTAAAATAAAACAATAAAATAGCTGATCCACTTTCGTTTAAATTTTATTTAAAATTATTTATTTAGTATTTAATTTCGTTTAATCTTCATTTATTCTCATCCCAAAGTCTAAAAAATGTACGTACAACTTAAACGTTGGATTGATTCTATATTTTTGTATTATTCCATTCTCATTTCCATGCAATTCATATCGTAAGTTTCATATGTTCGCTTATTCGATTCGTTAGAGAATAGGGGGCTTACTAGCAAAACCTTCTCGAGATTACTAGAAAGAAATAAGAAGATGGAATTACTGTTATAGCTAACATACTGGTCAATTACATTTATTCAATTTTAACAGAAATTACCAAGATATCCATTATTAAATGCCCCTGCCTCTGTATTCTTACTTTTCCGCCACATAAAACAAATCAGAAAGTAAATCATTAAGTGAGTGCACAAATTTACAAAATTTAGAAAAAAATATACCCATAGTCTTACACTACATTGAACGACTTTTGGCTTAGAATTACATGACTTACGAATCCGGTCAAAGACGTCGGTCCACCTGTTTAGGAATGTGTATGGACCATCGCAAGATAACTGTAGTTTAGGACAGAATCCTTTCCGTAGAATCGGAATCCAGAACCACTCCTTGTCTCCTTCATTGAATCGATGTTTTATAATTCGCGTGTCGTAAAAGGTCTTTATCTTCGCCTTCGCCAAGTTGGCTCGCTCTCCTATAAAACTGTGCATCACTTCAAATCGTGCTTGAAGATCGTGGATGCACTCCTCGGGCGATGAAGGCGCATCCAAAGGGCGGCTAAACAAGAGATCACAAGGCAGACGAAGATCATGATCGAAGAGCTTCTGAGATGGGGAATAGCCAGTAGTCTTGTGGACAGCACTGCGGTAAGCCAGTAAGAATAGAGGTAACTTCTTGTCCCAGTCCTTTTGGTTTCTGCAAACCACCAACAAGAGGTTATTAAGGTTGGTTTGATTAAACCTCTCTACCCTCCCGTCTGACTGGAGATGTAAAGGTGCCGTTTGGGTTTTGTCGATGCCGAGTATCTTGCAAAGTTCTTTAATTACAACCGATGTAAAATTTCTTCCTTGAACAGAATGTAACTGAAGTAGCACTCCGAAGCTGGAAATCCATTTCTGTATCATTACCTCCGCTACCGTGGTATCCTCTTGATCAGGGATAGGATACGCTTCAGGCCACTTGGTGAAGTAATCAATGACAACACGGATGTATTTGTTGCCACCAGCAATTCGTGGCAGACGTCCCAGAATATCGAAGACGATATGTACAAAAGGTGCTCCTACATTGTAACTTTGCAACTTGCCTCGGCTGTGTTTCTTCGGTCCTTTCCGACCTGCACAGGCATGGCAAGATCGCCACCACTTTTGCACGTCATTTTTTGTATTATTCCTGTAGAAAACCTCACGAACTCTCTGCAAAGTCTTCATTATTTCGAAGTGGTCTCATGTAGGGCTGCCATGTGGTTCTTTAAGAGCGTCCGGGATCCAGGATCTTGGAAGTATCAGCTGCCATCGGAAAACCTTTCCATCATCTGATTCGAATTTTCCGGTATAAGACGCCGTTTTGAATGTGGAGTGAGTCCGAAAGAGCTGAATATTGTTTTGTCGTAGGCCTATAGATCGAAATGTCCTGCCAGTAGGTTTTCTGTTTGAAGACTCCATTAAATCAATTAGGGGTTTAATGTCGCCGTCATCCACGTGGTCTTTCCTGACTTCTTTATCACTCCAAGGGTCTCGATCAGCCGTTGTTGATGTTGTAATGTGTCGTGCGATCGGATTAAGCAGCTCGTATTTCGCTTCGAAAGCTTTCAAGGCAGGTCTTCTAGACAAGGCTTCAGCGTTTCCATGTGATGATCCCTTCCGATGACAGATAGCTAAGTCATATTCCTGGAGTCTTCGTATCCACCTGACTATTTAACGTTCAGGATTCTTGAAATTTAAAAGCCAGGTCAACGAAGCATGATCAGTGCGGACCAGGAGTTTTCTGCCGTAGAGATAATGATGGAAAATTTCTACGGCTTTAACTATGGCTAGCAACACTTTCCTGGTGACACAATAATTCCTCTCCGGTTTAGAAAGTCACTTGCCCCATTAGGTCATGACACGTTCTTGGCTGTTTATTTCGTGGGACAAAACAATACCGACACTTTCATTGTTCGCATCTGTGTCGAGAATAAATAGTTTGTTGATCTAAGGATACGTCGGGATTTCAGCAGAAGTTAAAGCTTCTTTCAGGTTCTTAAATGCATCCTCATATTCTTTTGTCCACAAAAACTTTTGCTTGCTTCCTGTTAGCTTATGGAGGAGTCTTGCGATAGAAGAAGCTCGAAGTTAAGCATATTTAATAAGAATAATGAAAGTCAGTGCAGTATAGCTGGGGCTTTATGCTCCTTCCTGTTTGTCAAAAATGGAATAAATTTCATTCTAAAATTTGTAACTTCAGTTTGGCGTCCCCTGGATAATGCGTTCGGGTACAGCCTGTTGCCCTTCCCCCAGCTACGCCACTGAAGAAAGTTCTAAAGTAGCCCAGTAGCAGTAGCCTGACTTTAAAATTATGGTGAGGATATCGTTTTTTTGCTAGCAGCATTTGTAAATGTTAGCATCAGGAAACTGCAGAAAAAAAGGAGGAACTATAATTTCGGTTCTATGTTACATAGAATTAGTTTAAATGTCAAATATATTCAGTATATAATCTATCTTTTCATTAATGGGAAGTCAACTGACCTGCACAGATTAGCATAAGGCCTCTATGTTCTTGGGACGCCCCAAGAATGTGCTCAGTAGGCTCATGCGTTAAGGTTTTACTACTAATGCGAAAGACAAGCAGGAGTCCCAAACACGAATCAGCTGAAAATATATTATAACATATTTTGATTTATTAGTTTCTAATTCTTACAAGCGTTAAACATTTGTCTCACTAACTTTTGGTTTAGTTTTATCTTCGTTGTCACATGATTTGCAGATGAGATTCGAATTTTTCATTACAAACTGGGTGTCCTTAAGTGAACAGTTACAATCTTTGCAAACGAAACAATCCGGATGCCAACGGTATTCTTCATACCTATATAGGATATCTTCAGTTACGCCTGAGAAAATTTAGAAAAATGAGTTATAGAAACATTCATTTAAAAATGCACGCTTTTTACTTTAATATTCAATGCATAATTCATTGTTTCGGAAGAAAAGTAACATAAATGTATCATTAATTGAACTAAGAAATAGTTATTGATTAATTTGAAATTATTATCTAAACTAAATCACTTTTCAAGATGAGTTAATGATTTTATTTTACTCTTAGTGCTTTGGTTTGAGAATGTAATACAGTGCTTAAATTCTGTGATTATTAATGCTTCAGTTCATATATAGCGGTTCACATTTGTTTTCGGACACCTCCGCGTTTAAAATTTATTAGCATAGCTTTTGATAGATCCAAATTTTTAGCCCCAAAGAGCGTTAGCCCATATGGGCTATTAGTCTCGAAGCGGCATTTTGCATCGAGTCGCTATAAAAGGGCTATTACTTTCTAAATCGTTGTCACCAAATATTATTGCCCTGTATTATATTTAAAGAAATTAAAGAATGAAGTATCTGCATGAATGTATGTACGTTTCTCGCACTGTGAAAAAACGATGGTACCTTGAGCCATCAAATTTTGAATATTGAACGCTTCCACCCTAATATGGGCAACTAGAAGTCTAAATTTGAAATTTGGAGTTTGTTTTATTACCTATTTCATATTTTGTAAAACTTCAACGAATTTTTGATTAACAAACTCAACGATTTCAAAGAGATCAACGGCAACACTGTACGGAATAAAAGCATTTCTATTTCCAGCGCGTGAGCTTGTCTATCGGAAATTGCAAAGATATGTAGTTTTTAAATATTTTGTGATATTGCTGTTGAATTGACTTTCATGTGGTTGAAGTGCAAAAAAACATGATATTTAATAAGTAAAGGTAACACACAAAACTTTTAGAAAACGCCCCTTTTGGGCGTAATGGCAACTTTCTAGAAAACATGTGTGGGTGATAAGATATCTGGACGACGACACAATATGCAGTTCCGACAATTTTACGAGGAGTTCCGAAGACGATTTTACGGGGAGTCAAAAGTCTAAGTATCCATACAACTGGTTGGTCTTACCGTCGTATCGCTGCTTAAACGCATGTAGACTGTGCATAGAATTTTGTCTAGACGGATCGATGATGGAAATGTAAATAGTCGCGAAAAACCAAGTCCATCTAGACCAAGAATGGTGAACCTATGCGTATGTTTCGAGAAAGGTAGCAGGCGAAAGGTATTTTGATAGCACTCAACGAGTACATTTTAAATTACTGTTATTCATTTGCATTCGCTGAAAACAACATTAAAAGAAAACATTTATAAAACTAGCGACCATCAAAGGCGGATCAAGAGATGAGCTCGAGTATGGGCGCCATTATGACATTTTCCATGACGGAAGGGCGACTAGTGCCTTCCTTCTCCATGCAATTCCTTGCAGGGAAGACTGATTTTTTCTTGTGAAAGTACGCGAGTGGAATGAGTTGTAAAGCCAGTACTTGAAACTAAATTGCAAATTATGACCCAGTTTTAGTTCCTTAGATATATTTGAATTTGAAGGTAATTCAACAAAACTGATGCTTGGAGATATAGAAGAAGGTTTTGTTTGTGAATGAGAGCATCTATGAACACTGTCATCTCCTTTATTGATTCAGACAATTTGATTTTCTAAATATAACAATTTGAAAAAGTGGGAATTAAATATTTTTATGTGGATTCGATGCTCAGAGTCAATGTGAGAAAGATTTCGGGAGAAAGTGAAAGTTCGGTCAATGTGAGAAACAGTTCCGTTAAAGACCCAGAAAGGAAGGGGGTCGGAGATTAAGCCCCTTGTTATAACTACACTAAATATCTAATCATTTCTACCACGTTAAGTGGAGAGATTTAATTAACTTTTTCACTAAGGTGGTGGAATGAGTTATTTCAATAAACATTTTTTTTAAATGCATAAACAAATAAATTATACAATGAAGAGAATCAGGACTAAATTATTCTTATTCATGTACTGGGTTGAGCAATTCTCTCAAAAGAGGGGGGCAATGTCCAGAATTTTCCAAAGGGTATCGTGTTTGTTTATGCTTTCCACTTTGGCGTCAGTGTGAGGAGTCAAGTCACGAGAGGACTGGCAAGCATGCCGTGTGAGAGATATAACTAAACATGTTGTATAATAGTGGTATTTATTTTATTTTTGTTGTGTGTCGTGATGTGTAATAAATGCATGGATAAAACTACCAAGATTGTGAAGATTATTTTTCTGCTATGGTAAATGTTTCAAAAAAAAAAAAAAGAAAGGAAGAAAGAAATAGCCGTATGCTCGATGATAGGTGCCATCAGTAGTCATAGCAGGTACCCCTGTTATGCATCAGGGGAACATTGACAGCACGAAGATACATTAATGAGGTGCTGCAGACGGTTAAGCTATCTCACCTTCAGCAGCTGCAAAATGGTATTTTCCAGCAGGACAGTGCGACACCTCACACAGCATTCGTTAGCCGACAAGCCTTCCAGTATGTCCGGTTGCTTTCTTAGCTTTTAATCTTTCGCCGAACAAGCATATCTGGGACGTGATTGTTCATCGTTTGTTTTCTTTGCCTCAGCTGTTGTCGATGAAGAATTTTGGAGGAGGGTTCAGAGCATCCATCCGCCAGGACACTGTCCGCACAATAATTGAATCTATACTCGTAGAGTTGCAGTTTGGATCACCGCGAGAGTTGGTTATATATCTTACTGTTTCCCTGTATATTTCAGCACTGCATAAATTTATCTTTTCATAAATAGCATCACTTATTTACGTATGCATGCTCTATCTGGACATCAACTGACATCACCTTCTAACCAATCTTTCATAGTCTTGCATTTTCTATATCATGCAGTGTATTTTCGAAGGTGTCAAAATTTAATGTATTTATATCCGGTAAATGAAATGTTGTATGGCGAAGTGTAAATGAAGAATTGAATCCGAAGGACTTACTGCCTTCTGTTAAGTACGATAGTGGAGGCATAAGAGTTTGGGGATATTTCGTTGTATTTAGGATGAAGAATTTATCTTTTGTAAAAAATAATGGGAATCAGTATAAATATGTAAATATTCTGAAATAAAGTCTGAAAACATCGCCTGATCGAAAACTTAGAAAGAAAAATATATTTAAGTTGTACCAGGATCCCGATCCTAAATATACAGCCTTAAAAGTTAACTTTTGGTTTTTATACAATTATCTTGAAGTTATCAAAATCTTTCATATTCTCTGGACTTAAATCCTATGAAACATGTATGGGAAAAAATAAAGAAACATGGTATTCATTCGAAAGCTTAATTAAAAGCAGTTCTTAAGGTCGAATGTAAAGAAAAAAGTGAAACATTCTTGCTCAAAAAATTAGTTTAATCCATGCTAAAGTACATGAAAAATGTAATTTTGACTAAAGGATATCCAGCGAAATATTAGATGTCCTATTATTTTCATGTTTTTACAAAATAAAAAAAAATACTTGCTCGAAGTATCCAAATACTTACGTAGGTTCAGTTTTAGAATTTTTTGAATATATATTTTTTTTCCAAAAACATTTTGAATAAGGTTTGTTCATAACTAGAAGGTTTTAAAAAAGATGATCAATAGGATACGCAAAAGTTATAAATATATTTTTTTCGCCAAAAAACGTTCTTAATAAAGTTAGGGAAAAGAAAATAAAAGCAGTACCTTTCGTGCAGATAGTAATCATCACCCAAATCTATGATTTTCTGCCATCGTTTTGGTAGTTTTTGAAGGGCTTCGGCCCAGAAACCTGATAGCCGCAAGTCTAAAAACAGTTCAACCTAATTTCGGACGTCCTATGCAGAATGCCAGATGGCACCAGCAAGATATAGCTGCAGGTATGAAAAAAGGTAGAAGTCCGAAGGAGCGATGTCAGGCTATATGGTGTAGGTGGTAAAAGATCCCATTAATGACCATACAGAGTCCAGCCGGTGAATGCAGATACGCGTGGTCTTGCATTATTTTGATGGAATATTACCTTTTTGCGCCGGAACTCAGTTCGACGTTTTTCCTTGACAGCAGAGGCAACACGGACTAGCATCTCGCTGCACATTTTACTGTTACATTTTTCCAGATACTTTTTGTAGATAATACCATGGAAATATCACAAGATACAAAGCATGATCTTTTTGTTAGGCAAATTGCATTTTGTGACTCTGCCGACGGGCTCATCAAGCGCAGACGAATTCCTTTTTTTGGCCTGTGTTGTTGACGTAAATACACTTTTCATTATAAGTGATGATCCGATCGAGAATTTTGTCCTTGCACTCATATTCGAGCAGATCAGTGCAGGCCCAAACACGTCTACCCTTACGTGCTTGAGTCAGCTCATGCAGTACCTAGTGATTGAACTTGTACGTCAAGTTCATGCGATGACTAGTGCGACTAGTGGACATGGCACTAACGTCTAACTTCTTAGCAAGCTCTCGAGTGGTTGCGCACTGATCTTCTTCCAAAAGTTCTCGCAGGCGGGCCATCAATGTCAGTAAGCCAGCCAGAATGCTCTGCTTCTTGAATATCATAGTCCTTGTTTTTAAACTTTGGTTAGCAAACCTTCACGGTGTCATATGATACAATATCAGTACCTAAAGCTGTACACATGATTTGGTGACATTCTGTAGCTGACGTTTTGCAACAGAACTGGAAGTAAATAATGGTTATAATCTGGCAGCGTGAGGATTCCAATTCAGACACCTTGTACTTAATGGTAATGGCATTGTTTTTTCCAAATTTCACAATGTAGTATTCTAAAACAACTCTCCTTCTTTTAAATGCTAAAAATCGTTTGCCAAAATATGATTAAACACACCAAAGTGAAGCGTTTGCGCAGACGATATTTGCGGCGGCAGGTAACTTTCGTTAAAACCCGATAACTAACATTTGCAAACGAAGTTCGAAAACACAAGAGTCCAAAAACAAATGTGAGCTACTGTATGACTGACCGATGTCTGTCATACATTAGTATAGAATGATATATACTATTTCTGGTGTTGAAGTTATGAGTTGTTTGCGACTTTAATTTTAACGTTTAAGTAAACCATCAAATCTCTCAAAAGGGTCATCTAGGGTATCATTTAATCTTGATATTCTATGAAATTATGGGCCTTAGAGAAGTGATGTATTACTTAGTAAAAGACTGTGTTTTTCAAATTATTTTACTCAGTACCTAATATTTGCTCAATGACGTTATAAGCATGATAAGGCCCGTATTTTCTATCATTTAGTGTCATCCAGTCCTTATTTAATCATGGCACAGAAAGGTAGAAAATTTAAAATTAGAGCTTTTAATTTATGGAAAATATGTCTCTTACTAAATTCTAAAACAGTAATTCCCCAAATGTGGATCAGGAGAGTTCGCAAAATTTAAGTTATATACCTGTAACTACGAATTAGCTAATGATTTGGACTATTTTTTAATAATTATGTATGCTTATTTACTGTTAATTCATTATTAGATTATTTTCTTCTAGAAATCCCTTTTAGATTTCGCATTACTTAGAGCAACTGTGTGTATGTAAGTCGCAAGACTGAACGTTTTAAATGTTTTAAATACTGTTTAACTGTTTAAATATACTGTATTTATAAACAGAAAACAATGGATGGTCTCGTTTAAGAGAACTACTGAAATGTAAAACATTCTGCGAGTTTACACATATATATTGTTACGAATTTTGTACATAGATAGATGATTTTTATGCAGTTGTATGTGAAATTGTATTTTGTTGCCTAATGTCACCCGAAAACTCTTAAGAGAGAAGCTAAGCCGAAAAAGTGAGAATCCAGGGGCAAGTCTATTTAACATTGAGTAAATGGGTATCTCGGTAATTTGGAAGACCTTGCCCAGAAAGCTGCCTATATTGTTCCAATGTCGAAGCGAGGTACGAGCTGCTTAATCCGGTCGTACAAGTTACAACATCAACATCGGCTGATTGAGATGCATTGAGCAACAAAGAAGTCTGGAAAGACCAGCTGGAAGACGGTGACATTAAATCCATAATTGACTTAATGGAGTCTTCAAAAAGAAAACTACCTGCCAAGACATTTCGATTTGTAGTCCTACGGCAAAACAATATTGGGCTCTCTAGGACTCACTCCATATTCGAAACGGCGTGTTGTACCGGAAATTCGAATAGGATGATGGCAGCTGATACTTCCGTGATCCCGGATTCCGGATGTTCTAAGAAAAAACTACATAGCAGCCCTGCATGAGGCCAATTAAGAATAATGAAGACTGCGGAGAGTTCGACAGCGCTTCTACAGGAGTAATGGAAAAGTGGTACTAATTTTGCGATACCTGTGAGGGTCGGAAAGAACTGAAAAAAAGCAGCCGACGGAAGTTACAACCTTATAGTCTAAGAGCGCCTTTTGAACGCATCGCCTTTGACGTCCTGGGACCTCTGGCATGAACTACCGATGGCAACAACTACATCCTCGTTGTCAGTGATTACTTCACCAAGTGGCCTGAAGCGTATCTTGTTTCTGATCAAGAAGGTGTCACTGTGGCAGGAGTAATTATACAGAATTTGATTTCCAGGTTCGGAGTGTTTCTCCGCTTACATTCCAATTGAGGAAGAAATTTTACATCGACTGTAATTAAAGAACTTTGCAAGATACTCATCATCGACGAAACCCAAACGACACTTTTACATCCACAGTCAGACAGGAGGGTACAGAAGTTTAATCAAACCATCCTTAATAACCTCTCGTCAAACCAACAGGATTGGGACAAGAAGCTACCTCTGTTCTTACTGGCTTACGGCAATGCTGCCCAGAAGACTATCGGTTCT
>KK113038.1:35392-119617 GCA_000611955.2 Stegodyphus mimosarum | reverse complement strand
TTTCGATTCCCCGAAAGGAAAAAAAAAATGGGCCGAAAAGGAAATACGAGAGGTGATCCAAAAAAAAGTTTACAAGGCAAATGAAAAAGTATTTATTAACAATAGAAGCAAGATACAAATGGGAATCAAGAGACACATCTGGCCTACACTTTTCCACAAAGTCGCCAAACCTGTTTAGGCATTTGTCAGAACGTTCTACCAACTTGTTTATCCCGTCTTGGTAGTAATCAGGGCCCTGCTCATTGAGCCATTTCTCGGCAGCTGTTTTCACTGCATCGTCTGAGGTGAACCGTGTACCGGATAAGTATCGCTTCAACGTCGGAAAAATGAAATAGTCACTTGGAGCCAGATCGGGGCTGTATGGGGGTGATTCCAGACCTCCCACTTGAACCTTTGTAGCAATTCCTGAGTCTGGCGAGCTGTTTGGGGCTTGGCATTGTCATGCAGAAGAATGACGCCTTTGCTGAGTAATCCAGGCCGTTTGCGTCGGATGGCTTTACGCAATTTCGTTAAGGTGGCACTATAACGATCGGCCTTAATGGTATGGCCACACTCCAAATACTCGATTAGGATAACACCAGTCGTATCCCAGAAAACGGTTGCCATCACTTTACCGGCAGAGAGTGTGACCTTAAACTTCTTCCTCATCGGTGATCCAGCGTGTTTCCACTCCATCGTGGCTCTTTTGGATGTGGGGGTGAAGTGATGAAGCCATGTTTCATCACCGGTAACGATGCGATCAATGAAGTGTTGGCCGTCTGAATGATATCGCTGAAAAATGCGAGGCTGCGCATCATTCGAGGGCCTTATGCTCCGCGGACAACGCACGTGGAACCCAGCGGGCACAAACTTTGGAATATCTCAACTCATCGGTTACGATACGCTGAACGTTACCATAACTCAGGTCCAACTCTGAGGCAGTCTCACGCACTGTTACTCCTCGATCCCTTTGGATGATTTCTTCAACACGTGCCGTGTTGATATCCGTCCTTGAAGAACTTGGACGGCCGCTCGCTTCCATATTGCGATTTTCCACATGCTCCCTGCCCGCTTGATAAGAACGACACCATTTCGCTACCTGTTGTCAACTCAATATACCTCAACGATTTGTCTGTGAATTTCGGATGCGGCCACATTCTTGGCCCATAAGAATCGAATTACGGCTCGCACCTCTATGCGAGACCACTTTTCTAGACGTCGTGCCATTACTGTCGCTCTTAAGTGTCTGCGTACTGACGCTACTTACTCGTAGAACCGCTGTAGGACAACTAGCGCCATCTGTCAACCACTCTGGGTGGAAATATTCGCTCCACAATTATTACGTTTCAAATGCTTCTGCTTGTAAACTTTTTTTTGGATCAACCTACGTATTAGACAGGATTGGTTTAGATGGCTTTGAAGGCGATGTAATTCGAAGAACAGTTCATGAATTTGATATTAAGGAGAGAAAATTTCCATCACTTTCAAAATTACGTCGTAGATTTTAAATGGAAACGAGAAACATTAAGAAATATACTTCATAGTATTAAATTTGTATGAAAAAAAGCCGAAACAAAAGAGAAGATTTAATTAAAAGAAGTGACACTGTGTTAAGAAGCACAGTATCTTAGAAAAGTGAGGTAATTTCGTCGTGAAAGAAGACTTCTCATTTACTTGGACGAACAACATGACATTCTCAAATGTTGGCAATCGGAAACAGAAGAAATGCATCTAAAAGAATTACTCTTTTATGTGTTGGAGGCGATATGGTATTTTTTTCCTCAAGCATCTCTAGTATACGAAACAAATAACACATCGGGTGATTATCACGAGCAAATGAATTCTTCTGTTTCTGAAAACTGGACTTCTAAAAAACTCATTCAGAAAACTGGAAGAAATGCTGCATCCTACTGGAAACAAGATGGTTTAATCGAAGACTTATGCGAATTTCTAATTATTTCTTCTGATGAAAAGGATGACAACTACGCTATGTATCGTGACTGTGATACATAATAGTAAGAGGTATAAGTCTTTTATCCCTCCCCCAGTATATGTAACAATGCATTTGGCTTTTAGAGCAAAAATCAACGCGATATAATAATTATTTAATATTGCATAGTTATTATAATTACCTAAATAATTATAATAATTATTTAACACTGTATAATAATTATAATTAATAAATAAGAATTTTTTTCAGTTTGTAATAATACAGATAGATTTTAGCTCAAAGATAAAAAAAATAAAATTATGAACCATTATAATATAATTATAGTAATTATTTATTGTCGTATTGTTCTAATTAATTATAACGATAATTAAGTTATAAAAATCATTGTAACAATAATATAATAATTAAAATCGTACAGTAAAATATAATAATTGAAACTATGATTACAATTCTAATATAATAAAATTTACTTATTTCGTTTTATTAAAAAATAATGTATTCACAGCAAAACGAATTTGGAAAAAACTTTTATTTTTAGGAAAATGTAAATAAATAAGTGCACAAAATTAAACGCAATGTAATAAAACAGCTAATAGTAAATGATGATCAACATATCAGCTTAGATTACATAAAAGTAAATTTATCTTATGTTGTAAGGTAATTTTGTCTTATCTATTTTGTCTTAATTACTAAGAAGTAATCTCGTTAAAATTAGTAGTTTTGTTAAGTATGTTTGCGTTCTTTGAAGGCCGTGAAAATAAACAGAATAAAAACAAGAACGGAAAAATCCCTACAACATGATTTCATTGACACTATTTTGAGAAGAAATCGATTCAAATGGCGCACGAGTGATTGCGCTCGTGGTCGTGGCGAAGGCGGTTGAACTATACTAGTGGATACAGGGATCGTGTTGTATTTTGTATTTGTTGCTTTTGTGAGAGTAAACACAATGACTGATAAATTATTCAGGTCTAGTTTAGTTAAATATTTTTAAAATTTAGAATGCTACTTTTAGCTAATTTGTAGTTCTTTAACAAAATTTTCACGATTTAACCCTACATACAGCTTAAATCTGAAAATTTTTACAAGCCTGTTAATTTAAAACTAACGAGCTTTACTTTACTAACGATCAAATAATACTAGCATGGATTCGACTGGATTACTTAGATTATGAGAAAAGAAGCGAGTGCTATAAGTCTAAGAAGAAGAAGGCCTTCGTGGAATATATATTAAGAGAAACTCATACGTATTCTCGTTACACATGGGAAAAACTAAAAAAAAACTCCTTCGCAGCCAGCCTCTTGGTCCAAGTTTGAACCCGAATCGCGCTGCCAAATTTTAGCTGTTTTATCACTTGGTCGTTTGTACGTCAACTAATACTTGGAGCAGACAGATTTACAGTGAAGCAAACTAGCTTCTCTAGGATGGCTCAAGGGGTAAGTTTATTTGATTATGGCAAAGCACTCGAGGGCTATCTGCCTAAGAGATGGAATGCCTTCGAGGAGGACCTCTAAGGGAAATTGACTCAGATGCCTCGAGAAAAGGTATTCAGAAGAAACTGTTTCATATTTTTGTTACATTTATCTGTAAAGTAAGAACATGATTTAATAAATCCTGAAGATTACTCATAAGTCCAACAAAAATCTGTTCAAATATGTTTTGAGTAAAAATACAGAAGACCCAAGATTTCCATAATTCTGATTCCAACAAAGACTAAAACTGAAGTTCACTGGGATTTTGACTTCTGCAAAGCCTTTAGTTAAGATTTAGTTTTTAAGGGATCTATAACTAATGAGTAGAAAGATTTAATATGTGAATATACTATTGAATCCTACATGAATAATTTTGACTTTCTCAACTCATAAAATAACAGTCAAAATTTAATTGCCGGCAAATTTCCACATTTTTTGATTCATTAATCTTATTTACTGGTCGATCAACTTTAACACAAAGTTAGATCAGGAAGATTGACATTATTCTTCCTTCTTTTGGTACCTCAATTGATTAATTCCTTCGGGACTCGTCAACTGGAATAAGTCAGGTAACAATGAACAGAATTCATTGGATAGGGTTTTATGCACTTAGATTTCTACCAAACTGGAAAAAGTCCACTCTGTTGTTCTTACATGAGAATAATGTACTTATATTTGAAAGAAAAATTTCATTGAGAAAACAAAAGAATTTTTTTCTTAATACTGCGATAAATTTTTCAACTTTAGAAACTCTTACAATCTAGTCTTTCTATTTTTGCATAATCATGCTGTGTTATGATAAACATGAATCGTCCATGCCATCTGAAAAATGGCCATCTATTGCCAATTTTGTAGTATATCTTTGACTAGTATTTCTTGGTAAATTGCCTAATCATGACAGTTCTTAAACTTACCGCTGCAGACTTCCATTTTAAAAAGTAAAAATGTACATTATATGTCAGCGCAATGTACGCTTCTAATGAATTTATCAAATAGAGAGAATCTTAGATTCTTCTTATTCTTGAACATTTTTAATGTTTAATGAAATAGATGCGCCTAAATCATTTTTAATTCATTTTGTTTTAAAATAATGTATCTGTTGGATGTAATTTATATCCATCTAATAAATTTTTATCACTGTTCATATTGCCATATGTTATGCTCTCGATTACAGAATGATACATGTGTGAACAGCGTATGAATTCACTGAATTTAATTTATTATCGTTGTGCTCGTTTGCTTATGCTTCCGAGGAAAATTTAGGAGTTTTATTCTTCGGTTTTAGTCCCAAATATTTTTAGATTCTCTGTGTTAAAGATAAAAAGCTTTACCTATGGATAATATTTAAACGAAGATATGAATTTTACGCTCTTTGACGTAAATGTCTTCATTTCATCATTTTTAGCAGTTAGTTTAGTAAGTTATTTAGAAGTATTTTTAGAAATATATAAGCAACACAAATTATACTCCTCATTCAAGTAAAACGGCTCAGAATGCCTTCTTACAGAAAACTCCATCTTTCATTCAGTGCGGTGGTTATTGAGACATATATTACCTTTTGATTCTCGTAAAAAGTTCTTTTAGAGAATACTTTGGGGTCCTTACAACAGCCACAATATCATTTCTAGATTTCGGCGTTTTTGATTTCTTTATACTTCTGATACTTTGCATGTTTGTTGAGACATTTTAAACAGATTTATCAAAGTAAAATTAATTGTATTCTCTTTTATAAAAGCATTGTTAGCTATAGCAGAAAAAGTTGAAGAGTTTTATGACATGAAGGCGTACAACTTATACGCAGGGACGCATTTGAAGAGTTCCTTTTCCGATAAAGTTTGTTAAATGCAATGAAGGAATTAATACCGTGAATAACTTATTTGATTCTGTTGCTAAAAAATTCATACAATAGGTTTCACGTCCCATTCCTTGAAAAAAACTAGCTTTAAGTTACACATATTAATATTTACGTTAGGTACTTCACACTTTTACAAAACAAAAAGAAATAGTACTGATGATTGGCCTATAATATTAACCAATATAAATAAGTCATTTACTTCGAAGGTCATGTGCTTTTTTTCCCCATCAAATGTTATCTTTTGCTTGCAACGTTTGCAGTTGTAACTTAAGATCTTTTCATAGCACTGAGCACAATAGAGCTCATCGTCCTTCTCGTAGCCTTTGTTATCCTCCAGAATTTCATCACAGGCGAAGCAACGTAGGTGGTCGCTATGGTAATGAAAATCATGACCTTTTACATAGCGAGATGCGAATATGAGTTCGTCACATGCATGACACCTTGAAAAAGCAGAATAATTTCCTAGAGTAACACAAGTGATAAAACAGACGTCTTCTTTCCAGTTGTTATGAAATAATTTAGTTTTTAAATTATATAACCTTATAAAACAGAGTAAAAGATTGCAAACAAAATCTTTTTAATCAGTAATTGCAGCGCATTTAATTAATACATCTGATATGTGTTGAATGAAAGAAAGCCTATTTCACTTCTACAAAAGACCAAATTATATGCCAACCCATATTACCCAAGAAATAATTAATTAGCCATCTGTGGAAATTTGAGGACGGCATATAAATTGCGTTAAAATAGCTGCGCATGTAATTTGAAAATGCTCTGAGTGCTAATTTATGAAAGACAATTTTTACATGAAAGAAATGGGAATACAATTTGGTTTTCTATGTATATTAAAAATAAATTCTTAAATAATAACACTAGAACTTTCAGATTTAATAACACATGAAGAAGTTTGAAAAATTTGGCGTATCAACTAAATTACTTGCTGCTTTAGACACAAAACATCAGCTTCAAGACATTTTGGAATGTACTTTTCCAGCGTTGTTTAATCTTCTAGAAAAGCATCCATATTTGCCTCGATCACTCAGTAACTAATCTTAAAGCAAATTACTACATTAAATTCAAAGCAACTCATCGTAATACCAGAAATCCTAACTTTAGACTCGAGGCTAAAATATTTTTCATCAGTTACATATTATAAATAAAGTATTCCGAATAAAAGAGACAGCTGCCAGTATCAGAATATAAATTGTCAAAATCATTTAAGGAATACCTGATCTTATTTAATAACTATTAAGTTGAAAGGAACTTAGAAGTAATTGGGCATTATACGGAAAATAATTTGAGTTGATGAATTTATAGAAACACTTCAGGATACAAACAAGTCATACCTGAATTTCATTTTTTCACAATAATGTCGAATACAATAGACATTTCCTTTCACATCTATGCAATGGATTAGGTCTACTAAGAATTCAAGGCATACAGAACAAACGAAGCAAGATGGATGGTAGACTCTTGCACTTCCTGTTGCTGGCAGGACGATTAGTTCTGCTCCTTCAATCAACAGCAAACAAGTTGGACATTGCAAAGGCATCCCTTTTCTCCACCTCTGAAATTCAGCTGGAATTAAATTGAGAATTTATAGGCTATAGAAATATTTATGTGAAGAAGATTATGTCCGTTTCGAGCTATTGTACAGGATAAGTTTCGAAGAAATCGATACAGTGGTGTTAAGTTATTATTTCTCTTCTTTCCGCGTGCCACTGTGGTATAACTGAATAGCATGGTCAGCTAGCATCGGGAAGTCCGGTGTTCGAATTCCAGCCAGGCTACTGTACATTTTTTACGTTTCTGTATTGATGTAAACCTAATGACTCTACAAGTTGAGCCCGAGCTAAAAAGGTGGTCGACGATAATTCGTCAGCACAAAGATTTGGCGATTCGGTCTCCTCATCCCCAACAGCCCTTTAAAAGGAGGGAGCATATATGATATTTCCTCGCCCTTTCCGCGTACATTCGTGGTGTAACAGGACAGAACGTGCGGCTAACATCGAGAGGTTCGATGCTCGGATCCTACAGAGAGCATTGGACACTTTTTTCATGTCCTTGCATCGATATAACCTAATAACTCTACAATTTATTTCTTCGAGATGCTGTTTATCTGGAGCAACCAGATTCTGTAAAGGCATTGTTTAACCCATTCACGTGGATTTTAAGGTTAAAGTTTTGTCTACTAGGCCTTTAAACAAAATATACAAGTACATAATAAATAAATACACACAAAATAAACACAATCAATAACTTACAGGATCTACGTACTTCTAGTCTTCTTCAAGCAGTCGATTTTTATTCTCTTCGGTAGACTTAAGATGGTTCGAGCGTCATTTAATATAGTGAAATGTCTAGAGTAGATGCATCCCAGATTTTACAGAACAATATTAATTTAAGCCAGCGGTTCCCAAAATGTTTCATTTCCAAACATCCTTTTCACAGCTCGCAGTCTGTGCTTAAACCTACTAGTAGTTGTACTGTTGAGTTGTTTAGGAAAACATAAACGAAATAGGTATCCTAAATTCATTAACGATCTGTATCAAAAGATTTAAATATATATTAAGCAATCATATCATTAAATAAATAAATCTGAATTATAGATTAGTAAGAGCGTATAGGGAAGGATGAATCTGTTGTTCGTTGCACATCTTCTAATTTGTAGTATACCTTCTTTAATTTTCATTATTGCAATTCTCATTAATTTGTAGTAATGAAGATCAGAGTCTGGATGTGGGTGTATGAAAGTGTATGTATTATATAACAGCGTAAAAGAGAACAGAGACAGATATATCCAGAGCTACAAAATTTGACACACGAAACGATTGTTTTCCAAACTCGATTTTCGATTTTTTTATTGAATATTAAAATAGCTTTTTTGAATTTTTCGCCCATATCTTCGCTTAATGAACAAACAAATAGTTTCACAATTTCACTGCCTGTACCATCGCAGATAGCAGAGTAATTCTAAAAAGGAAGTGTAAATCTCTATCAGAGTTTACCAACTTTTGGCGATTTTTTAAATGTTTCTACAGTTCTTTTGGCCGAGTTTTAGGAACTTCTGTTTGATTTTTGTTCATTGCACACCCATTCATTTAAAATATTAAATTTCAACATAAAAATTTATCTGTCATTAGATTTTGAAATTATGAAATATGTCCTTAGTTCTTATTTTAAAAAAGAATGATAAAAAGTACTAATGAGGCAATTTCTTTAGTCTCCCATCCCTAACATATTTTATAAAGATTTCGCTACTTAAGGACAATGACCTTCTTTTAACATTATACATTATTTTTCAATGTTCAATGCATTTGTCTAAAAGAGAGCAGGTAAAAGTCCGTATACATATGTTTTAATTCTTTTTACGGTTAAAGTTTCCGCATCAGAACTTCTGTGCATTTTTTAATACTTTATACTTCGTTTAGAAACAGTATTTTTTCCTTCGATTTTCCTCCGCGCGAACAGCCGCTAGTGTTAAATAAAACTTGCTAATTTGTAGAAAGATAAAAACAAGAGCTTTTAAAATTTACGTGGTCATAATAGCATTCAATTGATTTAAACTTCAATATATTGAGGGTATGGAGACAGCTGTTATACACAGTCTGAGCAATGAGATGTTCATGACCTGACTACAACAATATTGTCATTAAATTCACTTTAATACGCTGAGTGCCATTCACACCTGTTCACCTAGAAGCTCCCCAACTACCTTCTATACTATACTGCAGTGTCTGACACAATCTAGATTTCAAGATTTTATTAAAATTCTTACATGTTATGCCGTCTAACACTTCTACTAAAAAACAAAATAATTTATGGTTTGTACAGTGTTCATTTGATGTAATTCTAGTTATTGGATCAACACACTGATGGTCAGAAACATATAGGGCAAATGTCGTTATAGTGACTCTTGTTTTACACGCGGCACTGATAATAAAACTAAACCCATATGGCCTTTCCCTATAAATTAAATAATTATCATTTGAGATTTTTTATCATTTTATACTAGTTTATACTATTGTACCACTATAACCTGTACAAGTAAAATTACTTTCATTTTCTGATCTAATAATCATTCAAACCGACCAAATCTGATTAATGGCATCATATGTCTGATAATCTTAATAAATGGCGCACAGAAATACGTTTTCTTATTTATTTGTTTGCTAAGAATTAAACACGTTATATTATAAAAATACTTTAGTAATGGTGATATCTTCTCTTAAAAATTCAATAGAATGTTTGTTGGATAGATGAAGCTACAATCAATAAATACTTAATATTTATTTTGTATTTAAAAGATAAAATTTAGTATAATTGGGCAAAATGTTTTTGGATTTTCAAGGAAAAAATTCTGTACTAAATTGTTTCGAAACACATTGACAATTTGCCTAGTATTAATTAGAATTTAAGCAGAATTTTGAGCAGTTTTAAATTTGAGATTATCGCTCTGCTATCTATATATATCTACTAATCTACCAAATAAGCAAATCTTCGTTGTAATGATTGTGAAATAAGATGTAATAAGTGATAAAAGATGCATCACCCTCATTTCAGACTTTAAGATGGGTTATAGTTATGCAATCACATTCTCTTTCTTTTCCTGTTTACTTGATTCCGAATTTGTAATTTACTACACAATAAAACTTAACAATGAAGCTTGTTTCAAGATAAATACCTCAACAAATCCAATTCTTAAAGATAAATTTTTTAAGTCTCTATGGAGAGCTGCTGCATCCTGTGCATCCTCTGGATTGACGAAGCGGCAATGATCTGGAGATATGTCAGAAAGAGGAATTTGCTTTATAATTTGTTTCAAACGATATCCTTGTCCTTCAGAGCTGATCTTTGGTATCTGACAGAAAAGTGGAAATAATTAAAATAGTTTTCTTTAACAAATGCAGAAGTAATCTTAAATAAAATTCTTAATGGTATGTTAAAAGTTAAAGTCTTTGATTTTTGTTAGGGTTACGTTTTGATAAATATATTTTAAGTCGATTGTGTTTTCCGTTAGCCCCCAATATTATTTTTTTTTAAGTTAGATAAATAATATTAAGTTTTTGAGATTTATAATGCCATTTTAGGTAAAATGGAAGTGGAAATTAACAGTAATTGCTATTGTTTATTATAATTTATTTTTCATATGGTTAGTAGGGAATGAAAGTAAAATATATCGATATCCTAAATTACTAGGTACACAAAAACAATTTTTTTCAGGAAGAAAGCAATCAGTTTATTTCGCCTTTTCATGTTATTAGTAAAAAACATAATCAGATTTAATCAATCTTTATCTGAAACGCAAATTTGGTTAAAATTGTCGCAAGAACTTCTCAAAAAGTATATCTCTTCGTAAAACTTCTGTAATTCATGATTTGATTTCAATCTTTTTCAAGTTACAACAACTTTTATGGCACGGAAGAACTATTTGAAATAATCATTGAGGTGAAAAGCTGCCGGCCGTTTTCAGAAGCAAGATAAATGGCTATAGAGGGGGAAAATGCATGAATTTTTTAAGATGGACAATCTGTTCTCTTTCGAAACAAATTGGAGACTCTGAAACTGTTGCTAGGAAGCTGCGAAAAGTCACAGAAGAAAAACAACTGATCTTTCCCACTAGGAACTTAAATACTTGGCAACGGAAATTACCGTGTTGCTAAAACTTTTAAATTTCGCTGAAGTGCACATAGAAAACTTAATTAGGAAGGCCTTTAGTCAACAGTTTACAGTCATTCAATAGTTTGTGTTTTATGATATCTATTCATACAAAGAAAATATCTTCTTGTATTCGTACAAAGAATATTGGTGTTGAGTCTGGTAATGGTACTGGTGGATTGTTGGAAGCTACAGCAAAAGGCTTGAGTTCATTATAGTAGTAAACCGCGGTTCAGTTTAACATATATTCTGAACTTGCTTACAGAGCTCAAATATTCTTACTATCTCTGGGGATATGATCGTTATGGCGGTTATTTGTTATTGGTTCGGAGTGAAATATCAGGTAAAGAACATATGTCCCTGCATGCGACAGAAGTTTTGTTCCCCCGAAGATACTGAGTTTAATTTCTGCAGTGGATTTTACTTCATTTTTACTTTCTTGTACGATGTAAAAAAGAACTATTGTAATCTCGAAAAATTTCGAGTACCATATTTCAACAAAAATATGCATTTTGAACGCTATCGAATGCAATTTAACGATGTTCTTGTGTGACATCTGTACGTAAGGATAGAATAAAGAACTCTTTTCCTCCCCCAAAAAATATAAAACTGATTTAAGATAGATTCTGAAGAGATTTTTTTGTGGGATCGGTGCTTACGTACGTATGTACGTATTTCGCATAACTCAAAACGAGTAGCCTCAGAACGTTGAAATTTTGTATATAAGACTGTTATAACATGTAGATGCGCACTCCTATTTTAGTTGCAATCGGTCGCTCGAAAAGTATATAAATATATGTATATATACATTCACTCTGTTACTCGGCTCAGTGAGCTCGGTTTCTTTATTCTTATATGTTGGTAAATTGTGCAGTTTATGCTTTAAAAATGATTGAATTATGTTGTTCTTATCTTCCAGTTGAGGTTTTTTATGCCTTTTAGTTAACCTGCATGCAATATTTGTAGAATTATCAACAATTCAAAAAATGTTTAAGTGTGGCTAAGCCTAATTATTTTTATCATAGCTATTTGTTTACATTTGAAACTTAGCAGAATAGTGGATTTGTTGCCAGTCTAGAGACACTAAGCTTCGCTACAATAAAGATAACACCTTCTTTTATTATTGCGAATTAAATCATGCTTAATCCATTCTGGAATTTATTCGAGGAAATAAGTGTTTAAAATTGACTTCGTAATTTTTAATATAGGTATTTTGAGTTTTTATGTGTTTTTGCCTTGCCGCGAAGTGAGATGTAAATTAATTGAATGGGGAATACTAAATCGCCTGCGAAATACTGTTTCCTTTTTGTTTGTTTAATTTCTATTATGCATCGTTTTAGATTTATCATACTAGTTGAATAGATCAATAAGCACAATCGACACATATTCGAGAGGTCCAAGGTTTGAGTTCCGGCGAGGGCACTGCATATTTTTCACGCCTCCTACTTAAAAAAAATCTTGATGATTCTACAGCTCAGCAAAATTCTTCTTTTAGAGAGTGACAACGATTGGATGATTCGTCAGATAATATCACTTTCGCGCATTCTGAGTTGCAAAATGAATGAGATGCAACGTTGTTGAGTGAACCTAGCTCCAGAGTGTTTCTGTGGTAAACAAATATAGTGAATTTTAAAGAGTGCATTTATTCTATTGTGGTTTATGCGCTACAGACGAAGTAGATTTAACTCAATACAATGAGTTTAAATGAAATGCAAGAAAAAATGCGTATAATTTAATATTTCGTACAAGGAAGTCATGTGGTGTACACATCAGATTTTTTTTTCTGGTTACTCACAGCGTCGAACAAATATGGATGATGAATGTTTTTAAATAGAAGGCTTTGAACGATGGAAGAGGCCAGTCGAGTCTTCCGATTTGAATCTTATACAGAATTTGCAACAATTTACTGGAAAAACTGTTGCACTAGTATAAGGAAGTCTTTCTTCATCCTTTCTGCATGCCTTCGTGTAATTGGAAGCACAATCGACGCATATTCAAGAGGTCCAAGGTTTGAGATCCGGCGAGGGCACTGCATATTTTTCACGCCTCCTACTTCAAAAAAATCCGGATGATTCTACAGCTCAGCAAAATTCTTCTTTTAGAGAGTAGAGAGTATAGTGATAGATTTTTCTTGAGAATGAAATTTATTCACTCAACCTCTTATTAACATCTTATTGAGAACGTGAAATCATATTCTAACATATATGCGTAAAGTCTGAGGAGATAATCTTTCCTGTTAATGTCAAAATTTTAGATTTAAAACTTTACATTTTGTTTCAGTCTACAACCTGCCTTTTTTAATTTTCATGTATTATTTAAGATAGTTTCATTGCTGTGTATACAAATGTATGAGTAAATTCTTCGATTTTTCAGCTTGTAGTTACGTAATCGCAAACAAATTCATTAAAATTCACTCAACGGGCTTAAAAATTAAGTGTTTTGATGCATTATGAAATGGCGTAATAAGACATCAGTGTATTTAGTAGATAGATTTAGGTACAAAAGTGAAGCCCGTGGAGTTTAGAAGCAATTCCGCTGAATTTAATTCATTCAACATTGGTATAAAAATCTTTTCTTTAGTAAAAGCTTACATCATGCTTTACGTATCATGCTTTTTTCTTTAGATTTTTGTCTTATTTTGCTTAAAAATTAAGGAAGAAAACCTAATTTTTTTAGGAGCCTAAAACGCAACCTGTGTGAAAATATTCCATTTGTTTTAAATATTATAGTATAAGAAGTATAATGTTTTACATTTTAAGGAGACCCAAATCCAAATCCTGGTTATGGAGAATCATCATCCACCACCTATTTAGTTCGGGCGTCAGTGTAGAGTAGTTAGGTTTCTTTCTTTCTTTTTTTTTTTTGAAGGCAAGAGAGATGAAAAATGAGCAATGCCCTCGCTGGGACTCGAATCACGGACCTCTCGAATACGCGTCGAGTGTGCTGACCTCTACACTACGAAGGCATGCGAAGAAGGTGGGATAAATGCCATATAAGCTAAGAAAACTAGATCTTACAAAACAAGTTATGGAAATAATTTTCAGCTATTAAATTACTTACAGTTATAGTAATATCATGCACTGGGAAAAATGTATTGTAACATCTACCTTCAGTTAAATAACTTTATTGGGAACTCTTGGTTCTCATAGAATTAGAGGATCAATTACGCGAAAAACAAATTCCTAAATCACTAAAGGAATATGATTAGGAAAGGGCAAAAATCACTAACAATGGGTAGCATGATGTATACAAAACTGACAGTACGCATTTCGAAATTTTCACCGTGCCTTCTCCCTTTAATATGTGAATGAAACTCAAATTGTGCAGAGAAACAACTACACAAAGACATTCGAAAAGATTCTGGAAGAAACCGACAGTATAATGATAGGACTGATGCATCTGATGCAATCTATTGATAGAAAAAATGTATTCGAAACAAGGAAAGAATCAAACCGTTTAAAATTTAAAAGTAGAAATTCAAATTTTAAAGGAAATATGAAAACTGTAGCAAGTTTTCAGAATATATGTTTCCAAAATGAAAAAAAAATTCTCTTAATTTTGGCAGCAAAAAGGGATAATATGGCTCTTTTACCAATAGCGCTGTAGTATGAATGATTTACTATTTTTTCCAAACATATTTTTCATGTTTTTTGACGAAAATTTGAAGACTCGGAAGATTTGACGAAGTACATTAGAAAATAAATGCTATAAATGGCAAAAATATTCATATCTGAAATAGGTCTTTAAAGAGCAAATTACGAATTTTATTGTACTAATGAGGAGAAAATCTAAAGTAAAAATTAAACTCATTTAAAAAATGAGAAATCTTTTGACTTAGTAAAAGAAAATATGGGATAAAAGCAAGTTTTGGGGATCGCTTAAACAATGTTTGTTCTTAGAACAACTTGAAAACTTTTCAACTTCTTGGAAATTTGCTTCTCAAATTGAGGGACTGAGTTGTTATTCACAATTAAAAATGACAGAGCCAAGTTTTATTTAAAAGAGTGCTATTAATTTTACATCTAATAAACCAATTTGCCTTTTCCCTTTCCCTAACCAATATATTCTGAAGTAACTTTGTCAGGTATAATTTTCTTATGAAGTCTTAGTAAACATTTAATTTTTAAGGTTGGAAACTACTATGTTAAGGATGGTTACTATCCTAAAAGTGATCTTCTTCTTGTAATGATAGTTGCATTAAGGATATTACTACTTTGAAAGATATTTTCACTATATACCTTCTCTTCAGGAAATCCTTGGAAAAACTCCTCTGCACAGTCGGATGGACATCGCAGAGGAAGCCAGGTGTAGACGTCACTTTGCACAGAATCTTCTGAAATGTTAGCAATATCCTTGATAACTTTAGGTATCACTGAGATATCTTCTTCGTATAAGACATGGTCTTCTCGCAGATTTCTACAGTTTTTGCAAAGTTTACGGGTGGGATGTAATGTGAAGCTCTCACAAGGAGGTTTCGTTTGCATGCTGGAGTGCTAATGCTGAAATAAATCCGCAGTAAATCATAAAAAGTTCCTAAATAAAAAAATTTAAAAATTTTCATGTATTCTTAAATTTAATAAGTATTATTATTTTCAAAGAACAGTTTGAAAATATTAAATTTTTTTAATAATTATGCTGTAGGCCTGTATTATACGAGATCTATCAAACGAGGCTTTTGAAAAGTTGATTCAGTTTTTTATGCTATTAAAAACCAAACTGCCTTAAAGGTTCCTGTATAAATTATATAATTATTGGCATGCGTGCGCATATGACATACTCCTATTTTTTCACATATTTATACAGAATTTAATACAATGAACGTTCCATCCAATAAATTTTAAAATAATTTAATTTTTAACTGATGCGTTGTGTAAAGGCAGATAAGAAAAATTATGGAATATATATACAATTCTTGACAGAAACAGCTATTATTAAGCTTCACATGACAGATTACAATAAACTAAAAATAGTAACTCCTTTTTTATCTTAAGTCACTACTGAATGACTTAATCGGAAGATTTACTGGTTTTCTCCGTGTGTAACGTGAATATGGGCAACCTTTCCTTTAAAAGCTCTCTGTGAGCGCATCCCAGTCTTAGGCAGATATCCCACGAATGCTTTGCCGAACTCTAAATAATTCAACTTAGTCCGCGGTGTTATAGACAACGAACTTCTAAATATATAAAACGTGTGATAAGCAGTTTTACTAAGTCATTATAAAATATATTTTGGATGTAATTATTGAAAATTTCTAAGGTAATACTCTGTTCCAAGCACACGAAATGGAAACGTAATGCAGTAGCGCTGTTTATATGGCAGTCTTATAAGATAGCTGATTTTATAAATTTCAAACATTTTGATAACTATGTGTCAATCTGATGATCTAGATTCAATTTTTTAGTACTTACGTATTATTCCGTTCGTCGTGCAATTGTCAGCAAGCAGCGCGATTTAGCGGCTATTATGGATAAGCATGACAAAGCACCATACTTGTAACATCTGTGTTTTCTTTTGATGTAACCCGATTGATTCTTGATGAGCCATTTCTCGTTTTTATAAACAAGAATATAAATTAATTGCTACTGCTATATTTTTCTTGTATTTTGAAGGAAATGACTAAAATTTGGGACATGCCTTTTGCAGAAGAGCAAGCAGAGCATAATTTTCAAAGGATATCTTAGGATAAAAGGATAGAATCTTATCATTGCAAAAGTGTGTGTCTTAATATCGGCTGATTATGGCGGACAAAAGGGTAATATTTACCAGCCAGAAATTGGAATATTTACCAGCCAGAAATTTGTATTCCTAGTTTTCTAAGCAGAGCTTCAGTAAAATCGGAGGACTTAATAAAAAAGTAGAAATCGACGAGTCTTTTTATAAACTGTAAAAGTAAAGCAGGTCGTATACTGACTGTATATTAAAAAAAGAGGTGATAACTCCTTCAGAATTACATACGAACAACTAGCGCAACTACGGCTTAAATGCTAATTACTTATGCTTATTTAGTCCAGGTGCGCTTTAATAAGCTATAATTATGGCAATCAGATTGGCAACTATCAGCTAGCTCTCAGCCAGCTCTCAGCCGGGAAATCGGAGCAGGTGAGGAAAAGAGGGCGCTTCGGACATAGCGACAAAAGTCTAATCATCAAGACTACTTGACTCTTACCCTTGAGACAAGAGTAAAAATTACGTGAATGGAGCAAGTGTAAAAATTACGTGAATGGAGCAAGTGAAGATGCAATATGAACTGAAATATACATGGTATGTACAGAGAATAAAGTGGAGAGTGTTCTGTTACAAACAATAAATGATGAAATAATAAAACGCATGAAAATGAGTTATTTACATATGTACAAATGTGTGGGTTAGGTAACAAAATTATGATCCTTCATTCTGCCAGCCGTGAAAGGCTTGATATTGTAGTCCTCAGGAATACAGGCATAATTTAGAGCAGCATTAAAATTTCCCTTACTGCAGTTCAATCCTTTATAGAAGAAATTGCTGTTGAGGCTTTGCAAATATTTTTCAATGTATTCAATTTTTAAATCATCGTGAAGAAGTTTATTTATAATATAAAAGTGTAATGGTGCGTAAAATTTTGTTTTGTGTCACCTGCAAATTGTTAAGATCTGAATTAGTGGCAGATGCTTAGACATGGAACGCATAGCACATAATTGGACGTAAAATGAAAATATAGATCTGTCTTGCCCGTCTAAGATCTAACTGTGAGTTGCGTCCGAGTAGTACTCGCAATTGTTCTGCAACACCTCTAGTCTTGTTTCCAATGTAGCTAACGTGAGTGCTCCACGTTGATTTAAATATACTCTTAGATATTTGGCCTTATTTGCAAACGGGACCCTTTGGCCGAAAAGGTAAAGTGGTTGAACCTTGACCAGGATTTTCTTCCTCCTAATTAGAAGTAGCTGCAATTTAGTCACATTGCTGGAAATCTTTCACTTGGAGCACTAGTCCTCAATGTCTATAATGGGGTCTTGCATAACAGAGATTGCTCTGTTTGGTTGAATAGATCTGACTGCTGCCCCGGTATCATCCGCTTAGCAAGCCGACAATGTATATCTATTGAGTTTTTCCTGCGGAAAATCAGCCGCATAGAAGAGATAGAGGACTGAGCCAAGACACGACCCCCGCAGAGATTGTCTTGTAGCCAGAATGATTTTGTTTGCAGCTTACAGTAAAGTAGCGATTTGTAATATACGAGCGGGTAAGTAGGATCAGTTCTCTAGGCAGATTCATCATGATTAATTTATATATTAAGCCCTCATGCCAGTCGCGGTCAAATGCTTTGACCACGTCCAGCATGAGCCGTGCAGTACAACTCTTATGATGCAGAGCAGAGCCAATAAATTCCACAAGCCTGATAAGTTGTTTAGATGTAGAAAGTTCTCTCCTAAATCCATACTAATCTTCAGGAAGTAACTGTAAATAAGGCTGGAATTTTCGTAAAATAATCCATTCAAAGATCTTACCAATATTTGAAAGTAAGCTTATGGGCCTGCCTCCGCCTTGGTGATGTCTTTCTCAGGCTTCGGAAATAGGAAAATTTTTGCATTATTCCAGCACTCAGAGTAGCAGCATAGTGGGATACAGGTATTAAAAATACTAGTGAGTCTTGTAATCCCACTGCGCGGAAGATTCCGGATGATTAATTTAGTAACTCCATCAATGCCCGGGCCTTCTTGGGATTCAGTTTGGAGATAATGTCTGTAACTTCTCTTGGATTAGTTAATCTGTCAGCATTGAGTTGCGTGGGAGAACCTAGCCATTCTTCCACTTTCCTTTTGACTTGAGTCTCAAAATATACATTACATAGTGACTGATTAGGAGAAAACTACCTTTCTAGATGTAAAACAAAAAAAACCTGACATTTTTCAGTTTCCGAATAAGCAGTCTGGCCTATGGCCACAACTGGCCTATCACACTGATGCGTCCTCCTTAACATTTTTGTAAACTTCCAGAAGACATTATTGTCTAAATTCAATTTCCTCCATCTTTCCTTTCCAAGTCTCATTCTTTAATTTTTGTGTCTTAGACTTAATGTGCTTACTGATTCTATTTAACTCAGTTTTAATAACTTGGTACCATGTGATATTATATCTCCTACGCAGCCTGTTTCTTTCAGCAATGAGAGATTTGATGTATCTTGGGAACTTAGTGATCTTACTAAACCGTTGAGTCACTTTGGTGGCCTTATAATGAGAATCATCGAGACATGTAGTAAATGCAACGATTTCTTTTTCTATATCCGGTGGGTTATCCAGTACCCCTAATCTTGGAAGCCTCATTTTCGCAACGTTATGGTAAATCCTCCAACCAGTGTAGGTCTTAACATTTGTGTAGTTAATAGAGGTGACCCCCAGTGTGGCAATAACAGGCGTATGATCAGAGCTTAAGTCTTCTTGAACCTCCAGCACCATGTTGATTCCTGTATTAGACAAAATGATATTCAGAATATCAGGCGTGTAACCAATGTTGCTAGGTCTGAACGTAGCATGTCAGGTGCAAAAATACCTATTGGGTGATTACTGATATATTCCCTCAGTATTTTACCATTGTGATTAGTGCTGCGGCAGCCCCAGTCTCTATGTTTACTTTTGAGATCACCGCCTACAATTATCTTTGAGGAATCAGGAATAATATTTTCTAACATTTCATCAGTCAGTCTATTAGTCGGGGAGTTGTAGATAGCTGCAAATAAGGTATTTCCAGTCTTAGGTAGATTAATGCAAACTACCACAATTTCACAGCCCTTGTCTCTTTCTGTCGAAATTAAACATGATGAATATTTAGAATAAATAGATGGCTGCTCCACCTCCTCTGTGATGTAAACGATCGCATCGGTAGGTCCTATAATTTTTTATGCTAACTATGTCTCCTGGGGTGATGTGCGTCTCGGAGATCAGACAAATATCAATGTCGTTGTCATACCTAAAGTCTTTCAACTCATCCTTCTTGTCTCTGATGTTGCGTTCCACACTAATATTTTAATTGGCAGAAAATTATTAGGTATATGAAAATAAATTACTCTTAAAATTTATATGAAATAAAGTTTCACACTTATTAGTGTCATAACTATTTTCGAACCGCGCAACTTAAAATTGTATTATTATGCAGGACCAATATATATCAAGTAGCCAATACAATTTATTTTAGCCTCCGGTAAAAACAAAGGAGTATACTCTAATTGTAGTAGTTTTGCTGACATTTATGATTCAAAATGTTGACGTAATGAGAATCAGCGTTATATTTTTAGACGCCATAAGCCGATTAATGTGAACTGACTCTAAACGGATAAACGTTACGGGGTTAAAAGTTCTTTTAGAAACTTAATTCCATTAGGTGCAAGCTACAGCAAACACTTTATACTTTTTTAATGATAGAAAGCTTGAAGCTTTTATAGCTACTTTACTTTACTGTTTGGCCTTGAACAGTGAAGAAATCAATAGCACCGATGAATACAAAAGCATAAATTTTGACATTAAATAATAGCCTATTGTTTTAGGGAATATTGTTGGAATCTTATAAAGTATAGTTGCAATTGTAGTTATAACATAAACCAATGGTTCATGCATACTTGATATACTATATGTGTTATATGCCGTGGTTTTACAAGTAAACGAGTAAAGGGAAAATTATTTAAAGAAAAGGTAAGGAAAAGAAATGACTACGCTTATACATTACCAAAAGAGTTAACCAAAGGTTTTTGTTCTTTTCAAGAGGAATTATCTGTGTATCAATATATAAATCAACTCTGTTTTATATGATGGCATAAACTTCTCACATCCTCTCACTAAAGGAAGTTATTATTATCCCATGCTCCTAATGCGATTTATCATTAAACTGGGTAAATATTTCCATGAAAATACGTGGGACGAAAAAACAGATGAACTAGTCGAAAGTGCTATAAGAAAAGACATAATCCACATAAAGATTCTCAGAAGTGAAGAAAAATTAAATACGCTGTATAATCATTAAAGAGTGTAAGATTGGAGAAGGAACGATTCTAAGAGCTTGATAGATTTAAGAACAGCTAAATAATTGTAGATCTCCATAAGAACGAAATCGATATAGTATGTCATTTAACGAAGTCAACCGGAATCAAACTGTCGAAATATTTATGACTGAAAATAAAAATTTTCGGTGAATCTTCGGATTATGGTAACTTCGCGATTTTTTGGCGAAAATTTGGCAACCAACCCTGCTACAGCAACCTGCGAGTTTTTTTTGGATGCCATTTTGTTTTCACGAAGTAAAGGCATGTTTTTTATATATGTATATATGTATTTAACAAATAAAGGTAACACACAAAACGTTAAATAAACGCCCCTTTGGACGTAATTAAAATTTGAAACCTTTCAGATTTTTAATTTTTGTTTTTTTTTCCTCAACATTTCTTCCAACAATCTGTCCAACAATCTGCTAGTCGAATTACGCTTATGCTAGAAATTTTGTGGAACAAAAGTGTTTAATTATGATGAAGATTAGGTGCGAAATTGTTTCTAAGTGCTTATTAGCTAAAATCACGATCGGAATTTTCCGGAAAGTAGTGGAACAAAACAGAAATTTGTTTTTACAGGGAAACACAACAGAAATTTGTTTTTACAGGGAAACACAACAGAAATTTGTTTTTACAGGGCAAATTTATATATGAAACATGTAAATAATTTTTCTCATAAATTAGAAACATTTGCAGGAAAATTTTGTGATCTGTGATTGGAACTGTGTACTTCTCAGATTATTGCTAAAGTCCTAGCTAGTAATTTTTATTGCCTTACTAAAATGTCGCCAAAAGTCGCCAAACTACCAGTTACCATATTCCGAAGATTAGCCAAATTTTCAATTTTACCATATCCAGAAGGTTAAGTGCATATATAGTACTAAGCAGTGAAAGAGCTATACTTTATAAGGTTCTTATAATAAAGAATTTAAATGTTTAATATACTATTTATACCCTACAGCATTTTGCAAAGTTTTGTAGTGCTGGGGAAAGAGATTGTTGGCCGTAAGATTCTTTTGGGCTTTGGCCTTTGTTGGTGACATATTTCCTCCTGCAGTACTGAAATTACATTAATTGCAATACAAGAATGAAATCTGTGGAAACTCTGTTAAATATCGTCACCAAAGGGAAATCGAATACCGTAATAAATGAGCACTTCAAAAAATACGCAATGAAATTTCAAAAATATTTGAAAGTTCTCAAATATTTAAAAACAAAATTGCTGATTTTGTAAGAAATAAAGGTAGATAATATGCATGAAAATTGATAGTTTGAATTATCCGTGTTTTTCAATTGCCCATGACCTGCTTCCCTGGCATTAAGCCTGATAATCGATTTACGCGGTATATTCCACTTCTCTGTGTTAAACAAAAACACTGATCATGAATTAGTATGCTTAGAAAACGTAATATATTGAAGATTACGTAGTTAGAGGTTAGAAAAATTAGTACACATTTATAGCATATAACCAAATGCGAAATCAGAAAATAAAACTAGCACAGAAGCTTAGAATCAGATTAAAGAACTTAAATAAACATTACCGTCTTGACAAATAAACAGAGTATATATATATATATATATGATGGGTGAAAAAGCAAAGGAAACTTCAAGTATACATAAGCTATGAGATTTAATCAAATTTTATCTAAATCCTTGTTTCTGAATATCATTGTGGCATATTTTAATAAATAAACTTTTTTACTGCCATTATACTGTATATTTTCTCAAACTTTCAGACATCGAAATCGGTATTTCCTTACCACCTTAAAAAAACCACATTGTTTAGTTGGTACCTTAAAGAAACCACATTGTTTAGTTGCCAAAACTGGAATCTTAATCAGCTAGACTGTAGTTTGCAAATTTAAAATGTCGCAAAAGGCTTATTTGCGGCGATCGCTTTGATTAGGAGGTACCAAGTAGAATAAACCTCGATTTACAGTACCTTCCGCTAAGTTATTTTTGATAATCAAACTACTTTCACAACTTTAAAGAATAATAAAATATCATAAAAATTAAGAAGCAGTTTTCAGTAAGATTATCTCTTACTAAGAGTAAGGTAATACTAAAGTAGAATTATCTCTTAGTGAGAGGAGTACACTTTGTCATTAAGGGAGAAAACGCTAATGATATAACGATTGTAAATGAAACATGATTGCTATTCATGAGAAATTATCATCATTATAATTACTGCAAAATAAATATTTTGCCCAAAATCGCAAATCTTGTGCACACAACTGAAAATGTTTTTATAATTCTTGCATTTAGAATACAGGGTAATGTTAACATACCTTTTGCTGAGATGTGTTTCTGTAAAAGTTAATCGTAAGTCCGGTTAATTATGTGATATAAGCCTGCCACACTACACATTGAGCTCAGGCTTCAGTTTTTTAAGGTCATACCTTTGAAGTTTTAGATAACCATCTTTTTTGAAATAACAACTTATTGACAGATATCGGGAAAAATATTTATGCGTTTTACACGTGCCTTAATTTTTGAAAAATAAGAATTACAATTTCGACTACTTTTTCTAATAAAATCGCATAAAGCAAAGATTTACAAATGTATGATTAATTTTCCCCAATATGGGGCGTTATTATAATCGCTTTTGATGAAAGAATAAATAAATTAAAATTGAATCAAACATAATTTTTCAGGAATGAAACCGATATGTTTTAAAATACAACCATAACCAAACTGTTCAGGCTATATTAAGATCGCTATATAATTATCTGCTTTAATTTATGCACGAGATAACTAATACTTAATAATCAGTATTATATTGCTCCGATGAGATCTTATGAGAATATCCAATGAAGTGTTTTGATTTCAGACCTTTCATTTAAAATTAGGTAATTGTATTTTTCTTGAGAACACATATCTAACTCTTAACTATTAGGTAAATTTATACTGTAGAGTCATTAGGTTACTTTTAAAGCAGGAGACATGAAAAATATACACTGCCCTCGCTGGTACTCGAACCCTGGACTTCTATGCTTCCAATTACACCACGAAGTCATGCATAAAGGAGGGAGAAAATACCTTTTATACCCCCCTTTTATAAAGGGCGACTGGAGGTTAAAGGACCCAATCGACAAATCCGGGTAATGGCGAATTATTGTTCACCACCTTTAAGTTCAGGAGCTACTTACAGAGTCATTAGATTATTTTGAAGCAGGAGACGTGAAAAATATGCAGTGCTCTTGCTGGGACTCGAACCTCGTACCTCTCGAATAGGCGTTGAGTATGCTTCCAATTACACTATAAAGGTATGCGGAAGGAGGGAGAAAATACCTTATAATATTAAAATGAAAATTTCAGCCACTTTTACTAACACTGGTTATCATTTTTAATAAGAAAGTTAATACGTTATTTTTTTAACCTTCCTATGGTGGAGTTATCTCTGCGAGCGACTGGTTGCATAGGCCTTTCGGAGTTTTCCACGTGTGTAACGCGAATACGAACGTGATTTTATCCTTAAGTTTTCCATGAAGGCATTCCTTCTCTTAGACATATACAGGGTGTCTAAAGTAAAGCTGGTCCGAAAAAGTATATAATTCTGACTTTTAATTTATTCTTGGTAATGAACAGAACTGTCCGTGGTTACAGAACCCGTTTCGTGCCATTTTCCCGTTGTATAGTCATATTTTCCGTTGTATAGTTTGCTAGACGTTTTGCCAAGCCACTTCCATTCTTAAATTTTTGTGCAAACAGTTCAGTACACGCTTTTCATGAATTGTGCTTTGCGTTATTGCATTCAGTTAATCACTATACAATATCTATTCTAAATTCTAATGATCATTTTGCTGTTACAGTACGTTTATATGAAATTCCAAAAAACTTTTTTGGATCAGCTCTGGTGTGCTTTATCGTAATGAAAACAGTCCACTCTGTCGTCCTTTGAAATGCTGAGAAATTAAAGGATAACAATTTCTTAAAGTGTGGGTGCAGAGCTGTGACCCCTAGTTGTGAAATACCCTATCAATGTATTTCACTTTAAAGTTTCTGTGAATGGCACAGCTTCGAGCAAGCACTGAATATTTAAACTGAATATTAAGAATGTTTCGAAACTCATGGGCAAAAATTTAAGGGGTGATAGGAAGCATCTAAATAAGCAAGTTTCACCATACAATGTATGGACAGAAAGCAAGCGGTGAACCGCTAGGAGGTATCCTTTACTCTCACGTGAAAGAACGAAACGCCAAAGGAGTTAGTAAATAATTTTATTGAGAGCTTGTGTGGCAAAATTACAGAAGCTGCTCAAAAGAGCGACCGCCTGCGGTAATGCACGCGTTATACCTGAGATGTAGCGAGTGACGCTCCATTTCAAACACATCCGGCATTTCTCGGACGGTGACAGCAGCAACAATGATCCTGGAAACTAGGTCCTCGTCGGAGTCGATGAGGTTTTCGTAGACGAGACCTTTTCAAATGGCCCCGCAGGGAAAAGTCCAGACAGGAGCGATCGGGTGAGCGTGGTGACCAAGGTGTGGGCCCACTCCAATCAAGCTCCAACGCTAGGAGTTTAGCGTCTAAAGAGCTCTGAACATCGACGCTAACATGGGGTGGTGCTCCGTCGTACTGGAACCACATATGTGCTTGTGTGTTGGCTGCAACAGATTGAAGTAATTCTGGTAATACCTGTTGTACAAATGTGAGGTATGTCCTGCCGTCCAATCGGAATGGCTGAAGGAATGAGCCGATCAAATGGTCGCCCACAGTTCCAGCCCAAACATTTAGGCTAAAACGTATCTGATACGCAGGAGTAGTGCGCCTTACGTACTGCTAGATGCCCACACATGCGTATTAGAAATGCCTTCAAGAGTAAAGGTGCATTCATCCGTGAATAATACATGTGCATTGAAATCAGGCTGCGCTGCTAGCTGTTGCAAAAACCAACGTGCAAACTCGACACTTGGTGCATAATCTGCAGATATTAAGGCTTGCATTTTCTGTACATGTTAGGGGTTCCATAGTATTCGCCAAACAATCGAGTGGGGTACATTTACGGCACGGGAAACCTCTCATGTGCTAATATCCGAACGATCTTCCGCTCTTTGAAGAACGTCTTTTACAGCTTGGGGCGTAAGATCACTTCTGCCATGCCCTGTATCATGCATGCCGGTGGCAAAGTATCTCGTTTCACACAGGCTCTGATGAAGTCGTTCGAACATTTTCCAGTCTGGCGCGGGTCTTCTCGGAGAAACACTGCCTGTTCAGCCTTTCGGTTTCTAGAGCATTCTTGTTCGCAAGGACATCTATAAAACGCATGTCTTCCTTCCTGATTAATGTACGTCGACATGCCTTCTGAAATCGACGCTAGAAATGACGATATGTAAGAAATCTCGCGCTTTATGGTTTCCATTACAGCGCCGTCTATCGGTTCCGCTTGCGCTCCGCCAATGCATTGTATGGTGAATATTGCTTGTTTAGATGTTTTCTATTCCTCTTAAATTTTTGCTCATGTGTTCCGAAACACCCTGTATAGGCCATAAAAATATAATTTATTCTGCATAATTTATAGATATTTTCTCTTAGTATGAGCCATGATGGTCCAGAATGGTTTAACACTAAAAAAAAGATTTTTTTTATGTATGCGTCTCTATTCAATTTGAAACCTTGTCCTAGAAATACATAAACTGACATTAAATATTAATAATCCCATTTACAATACATTTTACAATAATATTCGAAAAGCAATCTTGGAGTCCTTCGTCCCATCTGAGACGAAAGCGTCCTTCTGTAGACAAATAGTCCTCCAGTTACTTTGCCTTAATAAATTAACGTAACCTAAAGTCATTCTAAATGAGAACGTTATAGAGTTACTATGGCAAATTCCTTTTTAGTTAAAAGAGGTGTTAGAACTGAGATCTCTTTTCCCGCCCTGTGACTTTGCATTTTTTTACCACAATTACTTTGAAGAGATTGTAAGGTTTATCTTATGTTAATTAACAGTTATTCAAAGTTTTGTATCTTTCCTATCTTATTCTAATTTCAGCTTACAATTTCCTGCCAGAATGTAATTTCAGAAACGCAGATAATGCAAATGAGAATGAGTACTATTTAAGTCGTGACTTAAGCGACTTCAGGAGAGAGAGTCTGATCCCTGAATAGCGCGCGTTTGCCTTCTGGCTACGTCTCTCTTAGCTGTTATTACGCTCGGCCATATCTTAGGCCCTTGCTAGGCTTCGCCGATTTAATTAATACATAGGGGTCAACTAGTTAGATTTCGATAGCTTCGGCTATATCCTTTAAGAGCTTTAGTTAAGCTAATTTTAGTTCAATTTATCTGTATTTAAGTTCAAGCCCGAGTGGCAGCTTTATGTAAACTTCCAAGTCGGAACTAACTTGTAAATATACTGAATAATAAAGGGTTTTACACCCTTCTCAAGTCTCACGTATTCTGTTCACACTTAAGCGATTATTCGCTTGTTAAGTGTTCGTGGGGTTCGAAGTTAGAATTTCAGATTTAAATAGTTGAACCTCATAAGATCATTAGATATTTTTCATAAGTAAGTACGAAAAGTCAGTTATTACTAGGATTCGAACCACGAATCTTCTATTTCCGGTAGACTTTAATGCCACGTAGAATAGGGTTATGTGAAAATAGGGCTGAAGCCACAGTTGAATAAAAACAGTAATGGCTGCTTCTTTCAGCAAGATAGATCTATTACGCTTTATCATAGAGACCACTTCCTAAAGTATCTCACCTATGTAGAGAAGATTTGCGAGAGTATTTCAATCAAAATTGAGCACTAAGGGTAAATAGGAAGAGATGAGAAGGTAATATATTATTGCGATGACAAACTGTATAAGGTATTTTCTCTCTCCTTTCCACATGCTTTCACAATGTAATGGAAGCATCCACGATGCGCATAGATGCTATTCGCACATTTTTTAGACGATTTTCTTTGCAATTACAGAAATATTTTGTCTCAAATTTTTAAGTTTAAAATGTTCTGTTTTTGATAACTCTTAATCTTCACTATTTTTACACACTGTAATTTCCAAGACAATAAAGCGTTTTGTAGTATCATAAGAAGTATATCCCATTGTTCTCGAACAGCTTTAGAAAGTCTAAGAAGGTTGCAGGTCAACGCTTGGAGAACCCTTTTATTAAAAGTACAAAAGCCCAAAAATACGCTGGTGATAACCAGAAGATTTAGTAGGAATATGAGTGAAGGGATAGAGAGAGGCCTTGATACCCATTTCTTATTCCATTTCCTTTTCTAGGAAATTAACAGTAGATTTTGCCGTGTCGCTGCTTGCTTTGTCTTGCAGTTCAATTGATTGATCACACTGTGTGTGAACAGAAAGTATCTCACATTTGGAAATTGGGTATAAAATATATTTTTGATAATATGTGGGTTGATCTTCGGCAACAAGAATAAATTCCTTAGAAGAACTTTCTTTAGATTCCTTGAACCACTTTTTAACATAGGATTTTTTTCTCCTCTTTGATGATAATAAATGGATCTCTTTTATTGTAGTCATTTAAGTACCCCCAAAATTCGTCTATTGTGGCAATAGTTTTCCACTTTTGTGGGGATAAATGTTACTCACAAAGAATTCTGCAGCGTGTTCTGCATTCGGTGGTATTTTGTGGAGAAAGACGATGCACATTATGGTTTTTCGCCTTTTTTAAGATTCAAATCAATATTAATCACTTTGTTTACAGTTGACACTGAGCAGTTTAATGATTCTGCAACTGTTCTTTGACTTAGTGGATTTTCTTTTAACATGAAAGATCTTACCTTTGAAACATTTAAAACATTTCGTTTTCCCTTGGATGCGTATCTGGAGCACGCTTTCGACTTGAAGCTAAATTTTGACGTTTTCTTCCTATGTTGTTGACGACATTACCTAGCTTTAGATATTTGAAAACCACTTTCACAACATTTTTTAATAACTAGATGCGAATACCTTTGTTCGAAAAGAGCACAAACATAGCCTTCTATTCATTGCTTCTTTAAAAGCGATATTTTGCATGGAAACAGAACTGCAAGTAGTAGACGATAATTTATACTTTCAAAAATATAGTTGAAGTTAAAAAGAAAATTCCGAGTAGAAGATTTGTTTTCACAGAAGAGCAAAATTGTCTAAAAATGGGAGAACAGCCTTTGTATTCGAGAAGTTCAAGGTTCGAGTCCCGACGAAGGGCATTGCCCATTTTTCACGTCTCTTAAAAAAAAAACTAATGATTTTACAAGTGGGACCCGAACAGGGACTCGAACACTGGACGTCTCGATGCGTCTTGTATTCTTCCAATTGCACCACAAAGGCATGCGGAAAAGAGGAAGAAAATATCTTACAGCTTATCTTCGAATTTAAATACCATGTGATTGCTTCCTCCAGAAATTTGTCAAGAATACTAGCTTTGGGTTTCCACTATTCCCAGTAATCTACTTGATCTTCCCAACCAATGCTATGGAAATGGTCGATCATGATAGACTGATACAAGTGAGGGATAATACAGTTTACCGTATAAATATCCGTGACCCTAAGAAAAGATGGACTCATTTGTAGAATAAATAAAACAACTTAACGTATTTTCCTAGCATAATAAAATTTGTGTCAGTTGCGTAGATTTTTTTTACTAAGCATTTTTAAATGACTTCAGGAAATCATGAATAAAATTGTATTTACAACTGCGAAAATATCGCAGAACACATTTAACTTTGATTAAGGGTTTGCAATTCGTATTTCTGTTTGAAAACTACGTATTTTACGATAATTCTAAAATCAAACACAATGTTTAGAACACCGTAGCATAAGTGGCGAAGAAAAGTAATTTCAAAGCGTTAGAGTCTTACATGTTTCTTTTTATACTACCAAAAACATTATGCTCTTGCATGGGAATGGAATTTTTGCATGAAATATTTAAGCACATATCCTCCCATTCATTGAATGTCCTTTAATCCCCTTAAATATTACACGAAATTTAAAGTCCTTTACATGTTAAATAGCTCTGTTGTATTATCTTCGCGGCTTTCATTCATACTTCTGGAGTTTTGCATGACAAAAGCTGAGCGGTTAAATGCTAATCAATAGGCAAGCACGGAATGAATGTTATACACCTTATGAATTATTAAATATCGCTACCAAAGCACGACAGCTTTGAGCTCCCTTCGCTCTGTGTCCCTCAGATTGTTAATATTCTCCCTAGTTGCTTGGAAATGCAGTCGGTTTCTAGCATTGTTTCCCATGCTTTGGAGTTTGTTAAGCGTTTTCGTTTACTTTAGAACTTCTATCGAAGTATGCCGCGTCATTTTGAGCGGTACTGTGTTTGAAAGTATGAAATCCGCGCTTGTAGTTGGTCTTACAGTTTATCAGATGTTTAATTTATTCCATTTCCTAACCAAAATGGCTTTGAATGAATCTTTTGTAGTTGAGAGAGCGTGTTTGCGAGATGAATTCCTGAAATAGGGTGAGTTTGCTTGGCTCTGTCGCGACGGATATTGATTTTTCTCAGGGATAAGCTCGTGCTGGCAAATTAAATTCATTCGACGGAAGAAAGTTTTGATGGATTTCTAATCAAAGTAATGGAAAATGTTGATTATTTCCAGTAAATGTCAAATATCTATGGAAGATAGAAAGTTCTTTATGTGAGATATTGTAACTTCTTCGCGAGAACTGTAAGATAAAAATTTAGAATTACACCCAATTTTATTCGTTTTTTCCTCGATAGATAGCTTTTCAGCAAAACGTTTATAAAATAAAAAAAATTCAGTGTTTATGAAAGAATGGAAGATTCTAGAAGTAAAACCCAAGTACAAATTATTTGTTTCCAAATAAATCATAAGAATATCTTGTATCAACATTGTTATAATTTTCATTTATTTTAGCAGATATCTGTTTTTTTATAATTTTACAAAGATTTTCTAACTTCAAGACGATATATAAAATCTGAAATTTAAAATCCAGGGATATAACTTCATTTTCTATTTTTTCTACAGATGAACTATGTCAGGCTTGCAAAATCTATTTGAGATGGGTTAATTAATCAAATGATAAAAATTGTAAATTGCCAATCTATAAAATTAAATAAAGTTTCAGTTAATCTCCAGTTGGGGATATAAGGTTGCCTTTGGCGATTGTAGGCATCATTTGAACAGGATTGACGATAAGTTTATTACTTCAGTTATGAAGCAATCTACGATATCTCTGTGATTGTAACTGTCGCTAAACAGAAATTTCGTTAAAAGCATCCAACTTCTTACCCTTAACTGATGATTATCATAAGTTTTTTTGACTCCTGTTATTAAATATCTAAATAGTTCTAACATACACTATTATTAAAAATATATCTAAAGAGAATTTCAAAAGTTCAGTTTTGCTTTTTCATACTTTTCAGATTGAAAATATTTCGAAAAACATATAATTCAAGTTCTGATGTCGATGACTTACCGAAAATAATTCAAAGCTCACAAAACCGAGAAATTTGAAATTTGGTAGTGTAGAGACAATAGGTTATTTAGAAGCAGGAGGCATGATAAATGAGCAACACCTTCGCCGGGAATCGAACCACGGATCTCTCGGTTACGCGTCGAGCGTGCTGACCACTACATCACGAAGGCATGCGAAGAAGGCGGGAGAAATACCTTATATACTCCCCTTTTTAAAGAGCGAATGGGGTTTTGGGAACCCAATCGCCAAATCCCGGGGGTGGAGAATCATCATCACCACCTTTTTAGTTCGGGCACCAGTGTAGAGACTTTAGGTTATTTAGAAGCAGAAGGCATGAAAAATGAGCAACGCGTTATACGGGAATCGAACCACGGACCTCTGGTTACGCGTCGAGCGTGCTGACCACTACACCACGAAGGCATGCGAAGAAGACTGGAGAAATACCTTATAGTGGATTAATAACATATAAACTATATAAGTATAAGGAGCGAGCTGATTATAGGAAGTTTCGATGCGTCCATCTGGAACACGTATTTGGAAGAAAAATATTAAACTCATTAAGATCTTGGAATTGAAATACAACGAGACTGAAAATAAGCGGATTTTGTAATGGGATGTGTTTGCGGAAATAGCATATTGAAGTAAGACAGGGCACTGTCGAACGATACGGAAAAAGATTCTGCTGCCATAAATTGCCATTCCCTATGTTATTTCGAGCGGTATGCATGAAACCGAAGCTCGTCAACATACACTTTATACACAGTCCAGTCACATTAATGTGACCATCTGTCAAAAGCCAGAATAACCACCTTTCGCAGAGCGGACTGCTGCGAGACGTGCAGGAAGAGAGTCACATAGGTCCCTGAAGGTGTTTTCTGGGATGTTGAGCCATGCCGACTCTAATGCCGTGGCCAGCTGCGCTAGATTACGCGGTTGAGGATCCATGGCGCGAACAACTCGATCGAGATGGTCCCACAGATGCTCGATTGGGTTTAAGTCAGGTGAGTTTGCTGGCCAGGGGAGGACGGTAAACTCATCCTGGTGCTCTTCGAACCACGCACGTACACTGGCAGCTGTATGGCACCTCGCATTGTCCTGCTGGAAGATGCCATCATCCTGAGGAAAAACAATGCGCATGTAGGGGTGAACATGGTCCGCAAGGACAGATGCGTACTTGTATTGATCCATTGTGCCTTCCACAATGATCAGTGAACCTAGAGAATGCCAGGAAAACATTCCCCAGACCATAATGCTCCCGCCTCCAGCTTGGACCGTTCCGGCAATGGTTGCAGGGTGGTTCCTTTCAGAGGTTTCACGCCTTATACGCCAACGTCCATCTGTCCGATGGAGCATAAAACGCGATTCATCCGAAAACGCAACCTGTCGCCACTCAGTGGACGTCCAGCTGCTGTACTGGCGTGCAAATTCTAGCCTTCGCCGTCGATGAACAGCAGTCAGCATAGGTGCACGAACCAGGCGTCTGCTTCGGAGGCCCAGACGCAGCAATGTTCGCTGAATAGTACTTTGGGAGACACTTTTGGTAGCCCCTTGGTTCATTTTGGTGGTCAGTTGCTCAACGGTAGCCCGTCTATCTGCCCGAACGCATCTCCGCAACCGTCGTTCGCCTCTGTCATCTATGGCCAGTGGTGCACCACATTTGCCACGTCGCTGATTTTGGACAGTCCCATTTTGCCATGCTTTTACCACTTTTACCACGGCGGCACGCGAACAGTTCACAAACTCAGCCGTTTCGGAAATGCTTCCACCCTTGGCCCGAAAGCCAATGATCATGCCCTTTTGGAAGTCGGATAAATCGCTTCGTTTCTGCATTACGCCAGCGATTGAAATGTTTTCCGAAGCCCTCACACACCCTTTATATACGCTCAACTGCACTGTGCTGCCACCTGCCTTCTGTGATTGGTTATTCATGGAAAGTACGTGGTGGTCACATTAATGTGACTGGACTGTGTATATGTGGCTGTAAATAAAACGAAGTAGTTACTGAAAGGAGGTATAGGGAACGATTCCCAAATACTTCCTTTGAATCCTTCTGGTCCGTTTCTCCTCACATTTTATAGATGTCGGCGTACTTCGCCTTCGTGAAGCTTGGAACTTCCAAGCATAACGCTTGGAATTTGCACAGACGATAATAATTTACGCCAGCTGGAAACTTTAACCTTTTGCTTTCCAGCGTCGAGAATCGTCCTGCACGCCATTTCGATACATACATGCTATTACAAAATTTTTATTTCGGCTCCCTCTACCTTCTTTCCTTTTTGTGAAGCAAATTTGGATCACCCTGTATTTCTGTGTCCAGTTAAGTTCAGTATGTCATACGAACAAAAAACTGTTGCTTACAGCTTTCACTCAATGAGTAGGCAGCATCTCGTTTTAGTGAGAAATATTTATAACACTAAACATTTATAATATGAAACATTTGTATCTTAAACATATAAACATTTTTAAGTTCTGGAATTGTCAAAGCAGGCAAAACAGGCGTACACAGCGAAAAAAAAAGGGGGGCACAGTTCCATAGCTCCCATTCCCCTGGGCCGATTGACGAAATTCAACTTGCGTTTTTCATGTCTCGAAAAAGCTACTTAGGAAATATATTAGAGTTTTATATAACAATTATTCCAACATAGGTATTTTGACACAAAATCGGACTTTTCCTGAAATGATATGCGGGTATTTTCCATATTTCGTTTCTATGATTCAAATTATGTCATATTCTCAAGTTTTGTAAAAATCGCACGAGTAGTTTTTAAACAATTAGCTCTCAAAATTTTAGCTTCTCAATGTTAATTGAATTTGATATATATTTACTAATATTTCTTTTTTTCTTAAACTTACTTGATTCCTTCTTCCAGAATTCGAAATTTAAGCTTAAACCAAATATAATTCGTACATTTTTTATGATTTACTTTTAAATATTTTTCATAAATTTTTCGAAAACATTTTTGTATTATAATCCATAAAATTTTTAACATCATCTTAAACTACATGTATTTCTAGGCGCACCTGAAAAAAATTAGAGTTTTAAGTTCAAAATTTAATAAGATATACATAAAATTACATATTGGCGCGTTTTGAAATTTGGCATCTTTTTTTTGAGCGATAATAACGTCAAATGTGGTTTACGAACTTTGTTAAAATTATTTTAAAGTATGAACGATGACTTTTTCGGATATTGTTCGGAGAACAGCCTTGACGCCAAAAAGGGAGAAACAGCTTATTGTGGTATGGAAAGCAATGGTTGTCATTCGATGACGTACTTCCTCTAGGGAGACAACCGTAATACTTTTCCCTTGCTAAGGGATTATCTGTAGTATTACTCATTATCTGTAGTATTTATTATTAGTATTTATTATTGTAGTATAGCAATTAAAGGGAGAAACAGCTTATTGTGGTATGGTAGGCAATGGTTGTCTTTCGATGACGTACTTCCTCTAGGTAGACAGCCGTAATACTTTTCCCTTGCTAAGCGATTATCTGTAGTATTATTTATTATCTGTAGTATTTATTATTAGTATTTATTATTGTAGTATAGTAAATTAGTACTTATTACTGTAGTATTTATTATTGTAGTATTTATTCTGTAGTATTTGATTATCTGTAGTATTTACTTTCGTTGGTATGATGAAATGCCGCCCATACCCTTAAAGAAGCCAAGTTGGAGCAACCAAGGCTGTTCTCAGAACAATATCCACTTTTTCTTCCGCTCGTTTGCAATACAAAAAAGTAAAGGAAAATTAGGTTGCTATAAATTAAGAAGTTCGGCAAGGAAATTATTCTCGGGCAAACTGAAAGAAATACGCCAAGATAAATTTTTGAATTTCCCCATAAATTTCGCACCAAATTTTGCAAAATGTAATATTTAGGCATATTTTGAGTCATAGAATCGAAATATGGAAAATAAATTGGGATGTCATTTCAGAAAAAATACGATGTTCAGAAAAAATACCTATGTTAGAATAATGCTATATATAAATCTAATATATATCCTAAGTCGCACTTTCGAGACATGAAAAAAGCAATTCGAATTTCGTCAATCGGCCCAGTTTAGAGAAGGGGAGATTAGAACTGTCCCATTTTTTTTTCGCAGTGTGCATTGTTTAACACTGTCGTTTTGGCATCCTAGGGGTTATTAAATGGGTTGTTGGCCTTCTAAGTCTCCAGGCTTGAATATTTTAATTTGTTTTCTTCTTAATGTTCGGCAGACTACCGTGTATGCTCTCGACCCTTTGCCACCTGATTGAACAAGCCTGTGAATAAATTATTGCAATTGTGCATTTTGTGATTGATGAAAGTCTGTGGCACAAAATTCAACATTTCATGCATATCAGCTTCCAAGACAGTGAAATCATATACAGAAATAACAAACTTTCATCTTTTCCTTGTCAGCTGAAATATGACATGTTTTTATGCTCTAAGAAATAAATATTTTATAAAAGAAAGTAAAATTAGCTTTTCCTTTTTGAAACATCCTCTATATACATTATCCAACAGTTTTTACATATTTCCCAGATCTTGTGCCTTTACCATGTTATCCTTTTCTATTAATCAGTTTGCAAATATTTTTATTAATTTTTACTTCCTACAAAGATTTCTTGCTTCGTATGTGTTCACATTTTCTCTAGTATAAGACAGACTGCTCAACAGAGAGAAATAGTGTCATACAATTTTTCAAATAGTTGAGCCTATTTGATTGCATTTTGGTTCTTGTACATTGTTATTGTTATGTATTGGTTTATTTATTTGTCGTCATTTTATGTGAAATGTTTAGCGAATAATGTGCACACATATTGTATTTGTTTGTTTCTTATGCAGATTTCAAGATCTTGTGATTCTGAACTGATCAATACTTAAATTGTGAAAATGGCTTAATTATATAGAGACAAATTCTTCTGAAAAGCTTGACGACAATTTTTGTCTTCAAGTTGGCTTCGTTCGTGTTTTGTTGCTAATATTTAACTTTCTGGAGATTTCCAGCAAATGCATTTTCGGAGCTTTAAAAGTGATTTTTTTGCGAAGATTCTAGAAGGCCAGGCAACCCTATTTAAATGCGCATCTGAAAAAACAATAATTTAATTACCTCAGATACTATTTCAGATACTATATCAGATTCAGACATTATTACACAGTAATTTAATTACTCAGAGTTAATTTAATTACCTCAGATACTATATCAGATTCAGATATTATTATACAGTAATTTAATTACTCAGCGTTAGCTGAGAAAATCCTGAATATAGAACTGCACTTCAGAATTTAATCACTGAGTGGTATTGGTAATCTGCAATAGTGTTAAGGAGAATTTGCCTTATTTCTGGATTCTCCTCGAGGTACTTACTTTATTATGTGTTATTATTTAATACAACAAATTGTCAATTACTTTCTACACATCTGGCTAAAATTATAGGAAAGATATCCACTTCGCTTCTGTAGCTCGCAAGAATATTATTACAACTTTCATAGAAAATAGTAAGTTTGAGGGTATAATTTTATAACACACTTATTTTTCTGAAGCACTAAGATAATCAGAACACAGTTTAGAAATGTTCTTTATCTATGCGAATTTTAAAACTGCTTAATTAACATATAAAAGATTCCTTCCCGGTACTTTTCAGTGTGTTGCTTTAAAAATATATTCCAGACGAAGATCGAACTTTAAAAAGTAATTTATAATTATCGGTACTTCCGTATTATACCGTCTACCGGCCAAATAGACCGATTTAGCTCCAGTTATGAATGACTCTTTCTTTTGAATTTCGCAGTAACGATTGGCGACCGTTGTCCAAATTTCCACCAGCGGTCGATGGGATAATATGTAGGTACCTAAGTATCATACACACTTATGCATAAAAATAAATAGTGACAACTATATTAGTTTAATATATTTTTTCTTGAGCTTTTTGCAGTATATCTATTCAATACAGGCAGACTGGAAGGCAGTCTGGTTTTTAAATTAAAAACTGAAAAAAAAGTTTTTTTTGTTAAATAAGTAATATAAATATTGCATATTTTTTAAAGTTCGTCATTTAGGTAGTTTTACTTAAGATTCTGCGCTTCAAAAGTGTATCATTAAACATAGCATTAACATTTTATTGCTTTTGACATTTCACCGCTGCTACTTGCCTTCGATATATACATGACTTTTTTTTCTTTTACCTTTCCTTCTTTAAGTATTTTTCACTTGGACATAATACTCTGAAAGTTTATAAAAGTTGGATTAAAACGAACTGTGCTGTTGAATGCTTTTCAATAGCAAGGCAGAAATCTGCAGTATGGGAAATAACATAAGTTTTTATTTTGTTCAGAACTATCTGTTAATTATGAAAGAAGGTATGTCGTAAATCACGGATCAAGCGTAACGTATGAACAGGAACATCTGTTTTAATCTAATAAAATTGATAAAGAAATATGTTAAATGTTAAAATTAATTTAAGGCGATGGAGACGGCTTACGAGTTATTCAAGAGATGCATATTGTTGCCTTCTGCGGGCTTGTGGATTTGAAGTAATTCATGACAACAGTTGATGACGAATCAAAACACAATTTATTCGCCAGTATTACATATTACAGTTCAAATGACACGTTTACAGCCGTCGAAAAACTACGATAAACACTCTGAAACAATCAGCAACACAACTTTCAGCCTATAACGGTGAAGACAGCTTCACGGCACAGCACTAAAGTACTGTTCCCGATTCGGTCGATCGCTCTCAAGCTAATCTCTGAACTCAAAACACTACTCTCTCCCAGGATACGCAGGGTATATATTAGCTTTAACCTACCTTCGAGAATATTCTCGAGAAAACCGCTAAAAATGTGTTCTGGAATTTTCTCATTCCGTCTATGACATATAATCAATTTCATCCCCAAATGGGCGATTTCGCGCAAAATCTGGCAACCCTAAACTTGCCTACTGTGCGGGAAGATATTACATCGCGTAGCCGCTGGGCAAAAAGCGTATCCGATCCAAAAACAAGTGATTTTTAAATGTGTTTTTTAATCTTGATGAAACTGTTCAAGTTGAATTTGTATTATTTAGAATATCACGAAAAATTCGGAATCTTATAAGGCCTTATCGAAGAAGTTAAGATCCATTCTGCATAAAAAACGGCCTTGAAAATGAACAAACTATTTCATTCTCCATCATGGCAGTGTTCTGTGAAACAGGTCACTTCTGATACTCTGTCAAGTAAAAACATTATGGCAGGTTTTCATTCCCTTTATTCGCATGACATGGAACTACTTGGCATAGAAATTGAGGCTATTCCCCAAAATTAAAATAAGTGTCGAAGGTAAACATTTTGAATCGATTTAGGAGATCTAGGCACTTATGACAGCATATTACGTAAAAAAGACTCAAGGCTTCAAGAACTTTACCAGAAAGTAAGAATGCTATTTCAAATTTGTAATTTTGAATACGCATTATTTCACGTTAAGAAAAAAGTAAAAGAAGGTGATAATAAATAGACCAACAACTTGGAAAGGTTAAATTGTTTTATTTACAACATAAATTTATATACATTATATACATATATAAAAATGCCCTTTCGCAGAAATATTTAACATTTTACAATTTTCTGAATGGAATATTCTTGTGTTCACGTTAAATATCTTAAGAAAAAGTAATAACGAGTCAAGTACTTACATATTACGCCATCGACTGTTAAACTGCCGCAAGGCAGGGCAATTTAGCATCAGCTGTGGATAAGCATGACGTCACAACTCACTCATAACATATGCGCTTTCGTTTGATGTAACCCCGACCGATTTGCGATAAGTCAACTTTTGGTTTTATATTCAGGATATAAATTAACTATTATTGTTGTACTTTTTCTTGAATTTTGGAAAAACTATCATATTTGACATCGAATTCCTCTCATTTACAGCTAGTTGAAATAATTAACATCCGTCGAAAGAAGAAAAGAACAGTTGGATATGGTTGACAAAAGAGTAATAGTTTGAAAAATCACCTGAAGAAAGTCTCTACTAGTAGAGTTCTAAACAGAACTTTCGGTAAAATAGTAGGGTCTAAAAATAATAGAAATCGACGAAAAGCTTTTTTTACGAAGCTTAAAAACGAAGCGGGTCGATTACTTTCGCAGCAGTGGCGAACTGGTGGATTGTGCAGTGAGATTGACGATGTTTTTTTGTAGAAGTTGCAGAGAGAAATGCGGTTCAGAATTCCACAGGAACGATTGGCGCGAATCTGGCGGGATCTCCGCCAACTTTCACAGTTTGATGGTAGCCAGCTTTCACGGTTAACAGTCGACGGGATAATTTTTAAGTATAAAAAATTCACTTTATAGAAAAATAAATGTACATTACAAGAAATATAAATGTACATTACTTTTGTAGCAAAAGAAAATGGGCTAAAATTTTTCTGTTTCATTCTTTTGCATATAAAATATATTTTACTTATATATATATAAAGAAATAGTTAAGCCATTGATAAAATATTAACAAGAAAATTTTCTCCTACCTAAGAAGTTAGAGAGATATAAAGAACTTCTGTTCATTAATAGAATACGAATTTACAATTTTATGGACATGATTACCTCTTTTACGGAATGGAATACCCCAAATGTTTAAATGAATTAGTATCTCAAGAATCGAATTTACCTTATAAGGTATTTCTCCCGCTTTCTTTGCATGCCTTCGTGGTGTAGTGGTCTGCATTCTCGACGCGTAACCGAGAGGTCCGTGGTTCGATTCCCGGCGAAAGCGTTGCTCATTTTTCATGTCTCCTGCTTCGAAATAACCTAACGTCTCTACAACCTTGACCCATGGATATTGACACGTCATGTTTATTTTTCAGGTGAAGAAAATTTTACTTGAATTGTTGAAATATATACATAAAGTAGCATTTTATATAGCAGCAATCAAGTAACATATTTTTGATTCATACAACGGCTATACATAAGACATAAAACTTTTTATTCAGCCATGAAGTAACTAAACTACATAACCGGATTTTGTTCTTTAAAATATTTGTATTCAGTGGAATGTACAGTTTAATGAAACTAATGTAGTCATATTAAAAATATGTGTTAGAAATGGATCCGATTGGCAGTTCAGATTAGATAGAATCCGAACCGCAGTTCTGTCTGCAACTCTTAGAATAAAATACTTACAAGTATCTCTGCATAGTCCACCGAAAGCTGTGGATGTATTCAATTCGCTTCGATTTTGTGCTTCATAAAAAGAATTTCGTCGCTTTCTGTTGTTTTGTTCGGCCTCCCGACTTTACCGGAAGCTCTGCATAGAACGCTCTTTCCTGTAATCTACTACTGTTTTGTCATCCATACCCAGCTGTTCTTTTTCCCATTCAACACATGTTAATTTTCTAGACTAGCTGTAAAGGAACAGCAGTGCAGTCAAAAATGTGATACTACAGCTCTCGAACTCTTTTTTTTTAAATGCAGGAAAGAAATATTGCAATAACCATCCATTTATATCATTGCTTATAAAAATAAAAAGATGCTTATCGAAAATCAATCTGGATTGTATCAAAAGAAAGCGAAGAAGTTATGAGTGTGTTGTGGCATTACTCTTATCCATAACTGGAGCTAAATCGCGCTGCTTGACGAGAGTTTGACAGCCGACGGAATAATACGGAAGTACCTTGATTAAGATTAGTCTATATTTTAGGATACCCCTTGGATTATCGCCAAGTTATTGTTTCATTTATGGTAACCTGAATAGTTGAATGTTATGGAAATCCTATTATGTGATTGGTTATGATGTGATTGGCTATAATGCGTGATTGCGGAGATTTTGACTAATGGGAAAATATTTGTAAGGGCTTACTTAGGTATGGATGTTCGTAAGGAAGTACGTTGCTTATTTTGTGCTTTACACCGTAAAATGTCTGCTAGTGGTACGATTAACCTGAACCTTTCTATACACATTGGAACGATTGGGAAAGAAAACATTGATTGACTGGTGTGTAAATGACGATTGAAATGGCTTCGTTCACCTCTCGGTAAATTATTCAGATTTCCGATTTACTAAATTACTCAGATTTAAGGATTTCGAAACCGGAGCTTGTATCAACACTATGGAAGGTATGTGGGGTGTAATAAAAAGGGATTTTCGAAAGAAGGGCTACCGACAGTCCGGAGGATATTTCCCCTTTTTACTTTTGTGAATTAATGTGACGACCGCAGTATACAGATTCTAGTTTAGATAATTTTAAATAGTTTTTGGATGCTATTAAGGAATTCTGTGTGTGTCACACATATCGAAGAAGCAGAAATGTTTTAATAAGTTAAGCCGATATTTCCTTTTTCTACTGCGTAGATTAGATAGCATATATTTTCATTCTTATGTTATTTCTCTGTTTGATTTAAAATGCAGTTTATTAAGATTATATATTTTTGTTTTAATTATGTTTTGGAAGCTGTTTTACTGGGGAGGGTGTTGGACGTAAACAAGAACGGTGAGAAAAATAGCCAATTTTCGCCAAGTGGTATCTTGATTACTTATATATATTTATGACAGCACGCTGTTGCAACGGTTTGTGGTTTTTACAATTCTCAATTTGATACGATTCAGTATATATAATTTTGATTCAATTCGGTATATATAATTCTGTTGTAAAATATATTATTTTCTATTTCTTCCTGTACTTTCTTTATATCATATATTTAATTCATAATCAATGCACTCTCACGAAAGAAACATCATTGGCCCAGAGCAGATCTAAAGTAAGAAGCCTAGAATCTAGAGTAAAAAAAAGGTTGTTTTGAGAACTTCATTCAAGTCTGGTCGTTTTCTTCAAACAATAAATTTCTTTTTTCTTTTTTAGCTACATTAAATTATTTCATATTAATAAAAAGAGCATATATTTTTTGCATGAACTGTTACAAAAGGGTGAATTAATAAAAACAAATGTTTCAGATATTCAGAAAATATCAGTAATTGGTGGTCCTAGGTATAAGGAGTACCGAGTTTTAGTATATTCAAAATTTTCCCATTGTAATGAAAAATTTAATTTAGTTTTCGAAAGAGAAATTTAACCTCTAGATAATAACATATCATAAATATCCGAAAAAAATAAGAGTGAATGCGAGGTCATTGCTGAACTGCTAAAAATGAAAAATTTCGAAAAAGAATAGAAACATTTTTTTAACTGCAACATCTGGGCGTTCCAATGTCTTCAGCAACTTTATGAATGAGAAAATGATATTAGTTACTTGTTGAAATTTTTAGACAAATTGATATCTACTTCATGCTTATCGGATTTAGAAAGAAAATTAAATGTTAATTATATGTTAAAAATAAAACATGGTTTTTTTTAAATCAAGAAATTTCACTATTTAAAATTCATAAAAAAAATGAAACATGCCTTTTCTCCCAAAGTCCTATTTATTAAGGCATTTTGAACTAATTTTTATGCTTATGCAATTCAATCAGACTTTTTTTTAATAAAAGTACATTAAAAATAGCTGATATTTCACTTCCATTCAGTAATTTACTATTTATGTTGGCGATGCTTAGCTAAAAGTATGTGATGCTAATAAGAGGCTGAAAATATGCATGTATGTAGAAACTTTACCTTTGCACATGTTCATATTTTAAAGGCTTTTGAAAGTTTGTAGCTCATTTTTCTACCAATGCAACACGTTAATTTTACTTTTCTATCTTTCAGAATAATTTTGCATTTGAAGAGATAAAGTTATTAATTATACATAAGACTTGAAATAAAATTCAAATGTACAAAAATTATTTCAAAATAATTAAAAATGATATATCAGAGTTTGCCGTGACACTGTACTCTGTCATAAACAATGGCAGAAACACCTGATTAAGGCAGTATACACTAACTTAATTAGACGAATTAATTTGCCATTTCAGCCAACAACGATTATTAGCTTTTAACACTCGAACATTTTCCTTTTGAATTAAGTGCAGTATTCTTATTTGGCGGAGTAAGTTTTATATACAGTTGATGCGAAAAACATGTTCCGATAAATGTGCTTTGGTTTATAATCGGATGTTACAAAAAGTTAACAGCTGTAAAAAGAAACCCGTCACGTCTTGACTGTCGATGACACTTTTGTGCTTTTTGGAGATCTTCGTTGAGTCAAAGGAACATTTCTTCTCAATAGTCGTAAACATTCTCTGTCGCAAAGAATACGACCCTCCCAGAACTGGTATTTGTCTCCTAGAGAAAGAGGACCATGGCATCGGGAGCAAATGAAACACTTTAAGTGGTAGGCCAAACCTTGGATCTTCATCACCATCTCATTTGCTGGTATTGTTTCTCTACAAGCATGACATTCACCATCTCTGCCAAAGAGTCTGAAATAAAACAGGGTATATGAGTAAACACTACAAAGTGTTGCACACAAATAAGAGAAAAGTGACATTTCAATATAAAGGTGGATAAGACAATGGTGGTGGTAGGGGTAATGATACATTACTGCGCGCCTTGCAAGGTGGGTTGTCAGAATATGGGTACTTAGGCTCAACTTTTGAAGAACTAAAATACAACTACCTTCATTGAAATTTGCTACGTTTCTTTGTTTAAATTCATCCTGTTCTATTAACAGCCTGATATGTCTGATGTAACTGTTACGGCTTGAAATTGACATTTAAGAAAGGAAACATTACTTGTTTAAATTTATGCTTCAAAGAATAAGCATAACACAGCTGTCGATTATGAAATATGAAAAACCAATGAATTCTCGCGTGAAAACGGAAGGTTCTTCCGCTGCGCGGTCATACCAGTTCAAAAGAACTCCACATTGACAATTTCATTTTGTAACAAACGATTCAGGTTCTTGAACTATTTATAATGTGATTTTTTTGTAAAATGTATAGCTGTTTAATTAGGTATTTTAAGTATTATTTTCTTTGGCTAATTTCATTTTCTAATTTTTTTACATTTTTTATATTCAGAAAACCCTGAGTAGGTAAAGAAAGCTTTTATCTACCAAAGTACTTTTAAATACAATGAAAATAAAATTTACAGTTAATAGTGTATGTGCTATTGTGTGGATAGACAAAGTAAAGTATCATATATTGATTTAAAAAAATTAAATACAGATATTAAACAATCAGTCATTGGTTGAATAAAAGGATTAAAAAGATAATAATAAAAAGGATTTAAATAAAAAAAATCATAAAAGGATTTAAATGTCTACAATAGATTAAGGCAATTCAAGTCAAATAAAGTTTAATAAGAAAATTTACACTGAAAATCTCTAGGCGCAGGGAAATGAAACATCCACAACTTAAATTTTAATAACTGAATAAATTTAATTTATTATTGGGAAGGTATTTTTCCTTAGTAAAGTTTAAAAATTAATAAGCTTTTCGTCACATCTCACTGTAAAAAGGGGATAATTTACGTATACATGACTGAATTTTGTAAATTAAATTTCTTTTACGATAATTTACTTATATGAATCCAGAGTCTAAAAAATGTTGCGCATTTAGAAATTAATGAGCCCCAATATCTGGTTGTGTAGTTAAAATTGCGGTTAAGCTTACTGTTATTTAAATATTCAAATAGAATAAGTATTTATTGAAAATGGCAATTAAAGTGTAATCTTTCTTCCAATTGAATTCAAGTTGCCATTAAAAACTCGTGTACTCTTATTACATACACGAAGTGTGTCCAGAAAGGTTTCAGATACTAAACCATTATTTGGCAGAGCACTGGAGTAGATTTCACTTTATCTTTGTGAACCATAACTGGTAGTATGTTATTGCAACCATCTTCGTAGAACTCGCAAAATTTTCAGAATGTGTAAATCTGGGGCAACCAGACCCATAACGATTCGTCAGGCAACCATCCTTATAATAATCTTTCAGTCAAACAACGTTGCATACGTTCTTTTTATTGTACTTCAATGGCTTTTATAAACAAATCATGATATTTTATGCCTTAAATTAATTTTGAAATATGCGCTTGTGGAATTTATAAGCAATGGAAGAATCTGAGGTAAGATTTCTTCCGTAACATAGCATTTTGACTAAAAATCTCTAACGAGAACAACGAGGAAATGCGTTTGGTAGACAGTCTATGTTACCGGAGCTTGCGCAATGCCATATCTCTGCAGTTCTCTAATGTTTTTTTTAAGTGTAAACCAATCGCTGTCTACTTGGGGAGAAGAATAGCACAAAAAAAATTACAGAAAGATTTAGAGAAAAATGTAACTTTTCTTTTTTAATGTACCAAGTAATACTTATTTAATAATTAAAATTTAGTCCTTTAAAGTATATTTTCTTTCTATATGTCGATAATCTTTGCCAACTAACAATAAATATTAGTAGATTGGGAATCTTTTTTAAAAAAATCACGAAAACTATTTCCTTGCACCGGCTAAATAACGTTTACATTTTCAGCTATAAAAAATCCCCAAATTGCGCCAAGGTGGGTAGCGTTAATACGTAAGTAATACGTAAGCAGTAATCTTGCCTCATAAAGGTTCAATGAAATTAGACATGCATGCCGTTTGAATAAGTAAATATATTGTATTACCGCAGTGATTATTACAACGATTAAAGTAGTATATTTATATTGCAACATTCTTGAATATCTTCTTAATCTTTGGAATGATCTCCACAGTTGAATATTAAAGTTACAAGTAAAATACAGATTTAGTTATATATTTTCTGTGATTATGAGTACGAGAGCAACTGTATAGGCAATGGCGCCTCTTCTTTGAATCAGTAGCTGTGAGGCAGAGTGATTGTTCACATATCTTCACTCAAATTATCTGCCATAGAAGCTGCACGACCAGTTTTCATGATATTCAAAATGGAAATGCAGTTTCCAGACAGCTCTCATCTATCTATTATAACAAAATAATTTTGGTTACTCTGCACACAATGATAACAACAATGATAACATAGAAATTATGAAATGCTCATAGAAATAAATAAGTACAAGAAACTTTGGTAAAAAGATCAGAATCTAGCCAATTTCATACCGATATTTAAAGATATCACTCAACACATATTATGTTTTGCTTTTATCTACTGAAAACACAACAGTATTCTAAACTTCAACAAGCAGTATTAAATGGAAAGTTTAGGAATAATTAGGTGAATGAAATTTTGCCCTCGGGGAAAGTTTATAGCTGTTTTAAGAGAATAGCGACTATTAGACTTTATTGAACTTTTGGTACTGAGCTTTTTATTAGTATCATAACCAATTTAAAATATAACTGTCGGATAAGGGTTTTATCATGGATCACTTCATTCGATTCTGCAGTACTTTGTCCAATGCACTTTCTTATCAATCATTAAATTCTGAACAGAATGATCAATATAATAATTGTTTGATTATTGACATATGAAATGACAACTTAATCTACGACTATCTAATCAACTTAATCATTAAATTTATAAAAATCTTTGATGCAGTTTTCGTAATCTTTGTGCAGTTTATAGAGTTCGGTGTATTTTATCCACATATCTATTTATTTTAACTTTATCCCATCAGTTATTATCATGAAAGTGTTTGGAATTATTTTTGCACTTTTCTCTGATTTAGCCGTTGCTGATTTTCGATTACGTGTCATTTTTTCTTCTCTTATGTAAATTCAGTAGTCTTTTATATGAATGCTCATCTGTGTTGTATACAGCAGGCTCTAGAAGACTTTTTTTCCCTTTTTTTCTATTTGACTATTTAATACGTATTTATTTTCCACAACTGTTAATTAAAACTGTAAAAGTTAAAACTACAAAACAACGAGCGCCTCTTACATCTGCAGTGCTCTTACAACTGCAATGCTAAACTCTTACATCTGCAGTGAAGTTAACACTGCAGATATAAGAGTTTAACACTGCAGGTGCAAGAGTAACACTGCCGATTCAATACTTTAACACTTCCACGCTTATTTTCTAACATTTACTCTAATACATTCAGAAAAATAATTAAAGCAAAGAATTTATAGAGCGATTATGTTATTTATCGAATAACCTAATCGCAAAAATACGAAATAAGAAATGGGCAAAATGCTCTTGCCGAGATTCTAACTCCAGACTTTCCGATTGCTAGCCGTATTTCCAATTGCATCACAAAGGTCTGCAACATTAAAGGAGAAAAATCCTGTGCAAATTCAACTATTATATACCTTTCATAAATATACTCAGCTGTATAAAATATGAAAATGTCTATGCTATATAAAATCTATTCGTATTTAACGAAAATTATTTTACAATACACTCGTACATAACGTTTATGAAATTCTCTTTCAGAGTTCTTTTGTATGATTTTTAAGATAAAAGAGTACAAAGGAAATTTCGATTTATTCTCAGGAATATGAATTTCGGGTCATTTTGTTCCATAACATCAACTGGTTTATTACGGTTTCTGGGATATAATTATGGATTTCATTGCCAAACACATCATCATCTGAATAAATAAAATAAAATGATTTGATTTGCGATGCATTACTGTGCTGTTTTATAGTTTTATTTTCTTCCTCCTCTTCATCATCAGAAAACTATATATCAAAACCATCTTCATCGGATTCTTAATTTTTATCATCATCTTTGCCATGATTACTATCCAAATATGAACAAAGATGATAGTCATCATTCTCATCATGATCTTCATCTTTTCTTGGAATTTTCTGTTTGCTTCAAAAACTTTTTTCTGCATATTGTTTGAACTAATTTAGTTTTTCTCTCCATTTTTTACTTTATTTTAATTGATTCCTCATTCACTACAATTTCTTTTTCATTCTGTGCACATTATTCAAATAATTCAGTTTCTCTTTATATATATATTTTTTTTAAATCTGTAAATTAACTTCGTCATACTTTTTTAAGAATTTGAATCAAATTCGTATTACAAAAATTCTATTTTCACTTTATTCATGTACAAATTAATTTAAACATTTATTTCTTGGTTTTACAAAGGAGAATTTTCATATTTTTTTTAAATATGTTCTTTCTCTAGAAAATATAATAAAAATATTTATTACAATACACGCAAATAAATATTTTTAAAATATGAATTTTGCATTTAAAAAGAAATATTTATCCCTTTTTTAGATATTATTATAACCAGTTATATTCCATGTATCTTATATTTTATGGTATTTTGATATTTAAACTTTGTAGCCAGTTTTCTTTTCATTAAGCTTAATTGGGTCTTTCTTTTCATTATGCGTAATTGACTGAACAAGCAGAGGCAGGTGATAACGTTTAGATACATTAGTTTATAACTGAAAACAGCTTCTATTGTTTCTAAGATGTATTCAAAGAAATTAAAAAGCGAAAAGGCTTTCCCTGGATTTCCAGCGAGATTAAGAAATTAATTTATTCAAATTATTTTGTAAGCCAGCTGAAGAATTAAAACAGCACGTTTTGTTTGAAGAATCTGGTCTTTTTTAGATCAAGAATTATTCAAAAATATACAAAGAGAAACAGCGATTGGAAGAGCTTATAAGATAGAGAGGTAATAGCTTTCATCCTTATTTTCTGACTCGAGCTTACTTTCAGAAAAAAATAATAAAAACTGCAGGGAAGGAAATTTGCTAACCTTTCCGTCTTTTGTATTCGGAAACTCGTAATAACGTTCTTTATTGAATACTAGCTGCAATTTCATCGAACAAAAGTGATTTCCCATCGAACATCGTGCATCTTTTTAAAAGGAAAGTAATTTATTTTTACTTTTTTTACTATTTTATTCAACTGCGGCGATTTGATTTTTAAAGCTGATGGGCGGGAAAAAGTTTCTAATATAGCACACTGAGACTTTTAAACATCCGCCAAACGACTTTTTAAAAGCGGCCGCTTTCGGAGCAAATATTTCTCACCGCCGCGGTGGCAGCAGCAGCAGAAGCAAAGCGGCGCAGATTAACGCGCGAGACTTGTAAATTAATATTTGGCACTTGCTAACAGTCGGCGGGGGTTTTCCAATTTCCCCTTCTAATTACGACACCTCGCGTGCTTTAGCCCATGAGCCGGATTTTATTTGCTTTCAATTTGTTGCAAACGTGTCCCCCAAATGCTTTTTTTATTATTTTCGGATTTCCAGCGCGAGCGAGAAGAAGCGCGGGCGACTTTTAATCATCTCCGCAGAGGAGATTGGTTCAGGACGATGTTTAATTTGAAGCCGGTGGATGATTGAAAGCTGCTTCTTGCAGTGAGTGGAAGTATGAGCTTCTATTGTGAGCGACGCAATAAACGCTCGCCTCGTAATTTCGGGGCTCTATTGAACTTTCGATCAGTTTTCGCTCCCCTCCTCCCGTCTAAGAATTCTCGCGTGTCAAATTGTTAGGTTTTTTCCTTCCCCCCACTTCTTTTCCATTTCCTTTTAGTTTTTTCCCTTTTTACTCTCTTTTTTGCTGTTGTTTGCAGGGTGTAATACGACTGCAAATGAAAATTAGCTCTTCCAATATGGCAACCAGATTTTCTTTCGAACGGGATTGCGAATGAGAAAATATTATTATATAAAATTGTTTATCTTGCCGCAAAACGGGTAACACATCAATGTTCTGAAATGGACGGGAGAAAAAATTCAAAGATATTTAATTTTGCATTAGATATTTGCTTTTGTTTCTATTCTCGAATTGAGTCTAAAATCATTTAGATGAAAAATTTAGTATATGTCTTATATTTTATACGATCCATACTAGATCAGCTTATTCAAAATTTTGGTTGCAAAACTATTTGAGTTTAAGCTAAGTAGTAAGATAAGTAAGGCAGCTTATGTTGTGCTGTCTGTAAAACTAATGGTAGTCTGTTTGGATAGAGGAGGCAACCGCGATTCCCGTTTCCGCTCGAGGTTGTTTAAAGCTTTCATAATGATTAGCTGAAGGAACAAGCAGATGTCATATATGAGAGAATCTGAATTCGGTAATTGCATTCCAGGTTTGTATTATATTCCAAGTTTGATTCTTATTCTTAAGATTGCCAAAGTTGTAAACATTGCTTTCGAGAAGTAATCGACATTTTAGATATCCATTCTTGTTTTATTAAGTAATCCATGGGACATGCACAAGTAAAGTTTTGTTTAATTTTAAATCTATGTTTGTGGGCAAGGTGAGGCATGAAGTGATGATGGAGGTCCAAAAGATGGAGATTTTTTATGAATGGTTTACGTAGCAGAACTATAACACAACTCTAATAACATAACAATTGTAAATATTTCGCTCAGAACTTTTTAATTATTTGCACAAAGTACAAGGAGTATTGTAATCGCGAATAATTTAGGATATCATATTTCAACGAAAATATCCGTTTTGACCGCTCTCGAATCCATCTGGAAGACGTTTTTGAGTGACATCTGTAGAGAGAATAAAAGACTCTTCTTTACAAAACGGGTTGTACAATGGATATAAAAGGGATCCAGAACAGAATTTTTCGTGACATCTGCACATACGTAAGTGTGTGTGTAAAAGATATAACAAAATATGAAAGCTGCTTTAAAAAATAATTGGCGACCTCAAAATTAACATTCTAAATTTGGTGACCTCCCCCTAAATTCATCTGTTCTCCCAAATTCGAGATCTTTCTATCATTATGTAAAGCTACTTGAAAAGGGGAACTAAAACTAATATTAACCAATCATAGATTAGCTGCACTTGTATATAAAACTTGGTATAAATACTAAATACTATAGCGGTATAAATACCGCTGGCGATTAATTACGTAATTCTTCTTCTTCTGTATTCCTTTCCCTCGCTTCCGTGTTTGCTAACGCATCTTCTGTGTTCTGCTAAAATAATGTCGCTCCATTAACCTGTGTAAATTGTATATAAGAAATTACCGTAATTGCTCTGATTAAAGAGTATATTGTCTACAAAGAGTTATCCCAGTTTGCCTGGAAATCTGCAAATAAAGATGATAGTTGACTGAATTTACCTTGGTATCAACTCCTTCCTCTCGCCGTACCAATCAGCTATCACGACTGTGCTTCGAAAATATTACATATATATGTTTTTATATGTTAATAAATTGTGCATTTTTTGCTTTAAAAATGATTGAATGATGCTGTTGTTATGTTACGGTTAAGGTTTTTATGCCTTTAGTTAATTTGCACGCAATAGCTGTAAAATTAGCAGCAATTCAAAAGTTTAAGTGGTATTGAATCTAACCAGGCCGCTGTTTATTTCCATTTGAAATACTTAGCAGAATAGTGAATTAACTAAGTTTGTGCGTCAGCTACAGTGTGGTTTTACCCATTGGGACCAAAAGTAAATTTTCAACTTTGTGCATCGAAAAATTTGTCTTCTTGCCCTCTAGCTGAATTGCTTGTTTTGTGAAGAAACTCTAATTTTAATATAGAAAAAAACAATTCTTTTTTTAACTGTATTTGGTGTTTTAGGTTTTTCTGTATTTTACAATTTTTAATGAAATTGTGTTGAGTTTTTATGTATTTTTGCCTTTCCGTGAAGTGGAAACTGTATTGAATTGAATTAGAATTGAACGAGACTGTGGGAACTGCATAACATATGTGTTGAATATGTGTTGAATTGGATGAGAAATATATCTCTAATAAAATTCGAAGGGATAAGTTTAAATGAAATGCAGCAGAAAGTATGTATAATTTAATAGGCCATACAAGGAAATTAAAAATGTGTATAATTTAATAGGCCATACAAGGAAATTATGTGGTGTCTTCATCAGATTCAGTCAGATCAGATCACGTTTTAATACCAAGAATTCATTTAGCCGAATTTCTTTAACCGGTTCAATAAGGAAGAGAAATATCTATAACGAAGAGTGTCTAAAAGAAAAACAATTACCGTATTTTACGTGCTGTAATACGCATTTTTTTCTTCAAAAAAATTGCCTCCAAAATTTAGGTGCATCTTGTACTTGAAATTAATGTAAAAATGTCCAGTGTTTAATTTAAAATTCCCACCTGTCTTAAAAATGGTCATGCAGCGGGAAACATATCTGTATCTGGCAACATTGGTTTCAACTGGCAGCAACTAACAACACTTGTCTACCTCCCGCCTCTTCATCACAAAACCAGAACATTGTCTAGCCTATGATGCGTCATTGAAGTCTGCGGTGCTAGTGAACTTGAACTGAAAGTGATTTGTGTTATCGGTAACAGTACAATATTTTTGTTAGTAGCTAGTTCGCAACAGAGAAAAATAAAAAATATTCATATGATGCGAGTTATAAATTACAACTAATAGAATATTCCGAAGAACATGGAAGCAGAGCAGCTGAGCCGAATTTTCGGCCCTCCATCAACAGAAAAAACCATTCGCGATTGGCGAACTAGTAATGAAGAACTAAAAAAAATATGGAAAACTAAACGTGCAAATAGAGAGCTGAATGCACAATTGCACAATGGCCGAAACTAGAAGATGATGTATTGAAATGGATTCTAGGACACCGTCAAAATGGCATCGGAATTAATACAAAAATGATTCAAATACACACTCGTAAGCTAGCACTGAAGGGGAACTTAACAGACTTTAAGGGTGGAGTTGATTGGTGCTACAGGTTTACGAAGCGTCATGGATTTAGCATGCGAATCAAAACCAAAATATCTCAGAAAATTCCACAAGAGTATAAAAAGAAAACATTATCTTTCCATCGCTTTATTATTCAACATCGAATGAAAATCAGTGTGGAATTAAGCCAAGTAGCGAATATGGACGAAATTCCTCTAACATTTGATGTGCCGAGTAACAGAGCTGTTTCCATGAAAGGTGCTAAAACTGCAACTAGAAAATCAAGTGGCCATGAAAACATACACTACACTGTTGTCCTTTCATGTTGTGCTGACGGTACTAAGCTTAATCCATTGATCATTTTCAAGCGCAGAACAATGCCAAAACCTTCTGAAATACCGCCAGGTGTTGTTCATGTACAAGGGTAGGATGTACGAGGTTGGTACGAAATTATGGATTAACAGAGTGTGGGAGAGAAGGAAATGTGCTTTATTGAAGAAGTTCTGTGCTTGTGCTAGATCAGTTTAGTAGCCATTTGAAAAATTCTGTGAAAGAGAAATTGAAACAGGAAAGTACAAAGCTTGCTGTTATTCCGAGAGGACTTACTTCATAATTACAACCTCATGATATCTCGATAAATAAACCATTTAAAGTGTATATGAGAGAGAGATGGAATAAATGGATGATGAATGAAACCCGACATGAAATCACGCAGAAGGGAACTTTAAAGCGACCTCCAATCAAACAAGTGTGTCAGTGGATAAAACATTCGCGGTGAGAGAAGATATTATTGTTAAATATTTGAAGAAGTGCTTTATAAGTAACGCTCTCGATGACAGTGAAGACCATTTTATATATGAAGAGTACAACGATGATGAGGAAGAAGAAGGAAGTTCAGATGACGATTTTCAAGGATTTTAAAGGTCAGCTCGGTTTTATAAACGAAGAATGTTTTTAGTCTGGCTTTGCAATCTAATAATAAAAATGGTAAAACTGTTATTTTAAAAAACTGCTTGAAAATTAAGGTACATCTTGTAGTCCGTAAAATATGGCATCTGTAACATTTTCAATAGACTTTGTTTTCATGTCTCCATTTTTTATTAGGTAAATACGTAGAGGAGATTTTTGACACGTTTATATTTTCTTTCAGAAATTAAGAGAAACATGCCAGACTTCACTGCAAGTGTTTCATATGTACTTTAATCAGTTTATGAGGTATTTCTCTCAACTTCTTAGCATGCCTTCGTGATGTAATGGTCAGCACACTCGGCGCGTTTTGAGAGGTTCGAGTCTCGGCAAGAGTATTGTTCATTTTTCATGCCTCCTACTTCAAAAAATATCCGAATGTCTCTACGCAGTATAAAAATGAAATATATAAGAATAATTACATCCAATTTTTTTAAAGTTTCTCTTTGACAATGTTGTTTAAAAATCGGCCAATATTAGCAGCTTTATTTGTTTTACGATATTGTGATAGCCAAAAATTATTTTTTAATTTCCATAATTAAAGTTATTTATTAAACTATACAATATATATATTTATAAATTCTGCTTTAAATCTCACCTCACTTATTATGTCCTTTTACAACCAATATCCAGAGTGACGTACTATCAAGATTCTATTGTAATTGCTTAAGAAGTTTCGTATTTAATTTCAGCCAACATAAACATGAAGCAGAACAACACTATGACCGAAACTGAATTAGGATGACTAACACAGTATATGTTTATTTATAAAACAAAAATTCTTTTAGAAAATAACAAACACAAGAAAACATTACGCTGTTATTAACTATTCGGCACGAAGCGATATTAAAAAAATCAAGGGTACTGAGCAGAAGCGATGTACCCAATACCGAATAATAATAGTAAAAGATTAGCAATAAAGAAGCAAGGAATATATAAATGTGGTTAACCAGTCCCACTTTTAAAGCACCGAAAAATTTGGTATTTTTTAAAAGGCTTCCTCTGTTTGAATGTTCCTATTACCATATATATTGGAGAGGAAAAATTTTCGGATGAGAAATGATAAAAACTCTAGAAAGATGAAACTCACTAAGCTGTTACAAAATAAAAAGAGTGCCGCTTTAATTTCCTTTTATTAAGTGTCAACGGGAGAGATGTGGCCTGATAGACACAAGCGTTATTGGCCCCTACTCCCACTTCTACATCAGGGTTGCCATAATCAACGGAGCCAGGAACGAAGCCAATGTTGCACTTGGCGGTATTCCTTCCAGCTGTGTTTACCACACAGTGGATGGATGATAAAATATTGGTTCAACTGCAAATTTATGGCTTCTTTATTTTCGTTGGAAAAAAATATTCTGGAGTCGATAGCGCTTGATTTTTACTTTTGAAGTCTTGTACAAAAAGAGTTCAAATATCCGAATTAATTGAGATAAAGTCTTATTCCTGTTTGGAAAAACTGGAATACTGGGCTTGTCCCTTTTTTTCTTTGGCGACAGATGTATTTATTTGAAAGCTTTCGTTTATCGTACTTTATTATTTCAGCTAAGGTTACTAACTAAGAAAAAACAGTAAAATGTTTTAAATAAAAGTGAGATAAAATGAAAGTATTTCTACAAAATTAAGTAAAGAATTTACTTTGACTAAACATACAACCCATTTCCATTCTAGTTAGTGTAAAACAATAAAACTAATTTTTATTATGAAACGAAACACATAATGTCACATAGATTATTTTTGCAACAAAAGCCTTTTTTCTTCTTATTTAAGCAAGGAAACCTGGTGCTACTTTTCAGACGATATTGTCATTGGGTTTGAAAGCTTTTAACAGCTTTGTATAAAAGCGTTATTGCTAACAGTAAAGAATCAAAAGCTAAATGTGGGAATATGAAGTATAGGCAGCATATATGCCTGCCTAATTCAAACATCAAACGGCACACGGTCTGGCAAATCTAATAATTTCACGTGACATAAAATCTTTAACTTATTATCCATTTAGACTTACAGATTAATAATTTTCAAAGAACTTTACTTAACGTAGATCTTTAATTTAGTTTTCAATTTAAAATTATACTCTTCTTAATAAATTAAGCTTAACTGCAACATCTTACTGTCTAGTGGTTGAATGGATAAGACCACTGAATACAAGTTGTTCGACGGGTCGAATTCTGACGAAAGACTGACTGTGTAGATATTTTCGTCTTATGTTTAGGAAGGTAAGTTATTCAGTTTCCTTTAAAAACTTCTTCACATTGGCATTCCTACTCTCAAACCCTTGCGAGCTTTACCGTATTCCATGAGTGAAACAAATAATAACGGTAATATCATAACGTAAGACCAAATAATGAGTATTTGAAAAGTATATTTTTACTTTTACAAAGGTTTCTTTAAAAAATTGAACTAACTCATTAGATGGACACATATCGATAAATATGGCGTTTTAATTAAGATTTATGGAACCAGATTTACTAAGACTGCCAGATAACTTCTCCAGCTTGTTATTTTGAAAGACTTAAACCTGTTTAATAACGTCAAAACTATTTGTCATTGGAAAGTTAGACCAAAATTTATATAAATATGCTTTTTTAAATATCATCGTCAATACCTCTCGAAAGGGAAAAAAAATCAGTTTTCTGCGTAGTAGCGAAGTAGTGAAGAAAGCCATTAGAAATGTAGTTTTATAATATTTTTAATGGCTGCTATGTAATTCTTTTTTTTTCAGGAATATCTGGTTCAGATGCTTTGATTGAGAAAACCAAAAGAACAATTCAAAGACCGAAAGTGGTAAACAATTTGAAAGAAAATTCTTTTCAAAATTAAGTCAGCTGCGGGGAGGATATTTTGTCACAGGAAACAGGCAAACTAAAAAAGCAAAGTACAGTAATCACTTAGATTTACAAGGAAACCCAGGTCTTCGTTCTTGAAGACTGTTCATCATTCGGAAAGTTTGTTAACTGAAATTATCTTCCCTGTAGGAATTAATGTAAAATGGGTAAATCCGGTTTTGGACCACAGATGATTACTTCCATAAACTTATACGACTACCTTGATTAAAAGTTCATAACTAAAAACAATGGAAATCATTAAATCTAAGGCAAAAACATAAACGCAATATTAAACAGATAAAACAGACGAAATCATCATTTAATTTTATTATACTTGTATCAAGGCAGTGAACGGCGTATGAGGTATGTATGAGGAATGTAATGATGTTCATGAAAACATCAGTTAACTGTTATCTTTTGGCATCTTCTTTCATCTTTTTCTCTAGTGCCATTCTGCTTTAGATTCAATGGCCCTTGTTTTCTCAAAATTACCCAGTATTACTCAGGACAGCTGCAAAAACACTTTTACAGTCGTCAAAATACTACGACAAACATGCTGGAACAATCAGCAACACAGCCTACAGCTATCAGGCTATAACGGTAAAGACAGCTTGAGAGCAAAGCACTAAAGTAGAGCTTCCAACTCGGTTCGGTCGTTCTCGGAGCTCAACGTACTTTCGAGACTCTCCACGCTCCAACTCGCAGTGCATTCGATAGCCTAAGCGATGCACAATCTCGATGCACCAACTTGTGATAACTCTGATAAAGTCAAAAGCAGAGATAGTGCGATGTTCTGCTGTATAATTTGACACCTACTTTCCTTTGCAGATGGTCTGACCAAGACAGTTGGCTTAAAAATCCGAAGACCGCATCTTATCATTATTCAGTGATCTATGACTTTCGGAAAGGTAATAACGCTACAACGGCAGCCAAAATATTTGTACTAAACATTCAAATGGTTAGATATTCGTAAATATAAACAGCAGTTTGTTAAATTCCGATTGAGAAATTTTGATTTCATAAATGTCTTCCTTCAGAAGAGAGCAATGAAGTTAAATAATGACTTGTTACGCTTAGTTATTGAAGCAAATTTCATCAGTTCAACATCGAATCGTTAACGACTTGCAGTCATCACGGTATGATTTGCCTTTTCAGCAAATTAGGAAAGCCTATAGATGAAAATATCAAGAAAGTTTGCAAATGGAAAGAGAACCATTGCTTCATCTCATTGTTACTGGAGATACGAAATCGGTTAACTGTGTTAACATCCAAGGGCAGTATTATGAAGTGGGGTTTCACTTCATTCGAACTTTCGGGGAATCTGACACAAGGTGCATTTACAAAATCATTGACAGCATTTCAGAACGCGCCCGTCGCGAACGCAACATGCGCGACTCTGCAAGCCCGCCTATACGCACTACGTGCAAAACTAAATGTTTCATTAGACCAGATGCAAGTTAAAGCAAAAGTCACCCCTAAAAAAGATTTTATTATGTGTTCAATGAAAGAGTGCAAGCATAGTGTGTGCTTTGAAATAATGGAGCTTGGTCAGCCTATCACAAAAGACCTCTACTAAGAAACTGCGATCGTCTGAATCAAGCTCTTAGCGTTAAGCAATCTGCACTGGTCAGTAGAAAATGTATGATTTTGCACCAGGATAATGAGAAATAGAATGCGGAGTAAATGGCTCAGGAGAAGACTAGAAATTTCGACTGGAACGTTTTGTCCCACATGCTCTATTAACCAGACATAGCTCTGAAGATTACTATTTCTGCAAAAAACACCATTTCGAAATACTGGTCGGTCAGAATAAAATTAATGGGCTTTTCATGGTTTCAGAAACTTTCCTTTTTTATGAAAAGAATATTTGGTTCTAAAATGAGCCGTTACTGAAAATGATGATGATTTTGTGACGGATTAGATGTTTTCTTATCTATGTTTTATCATTCCGAAATGATATTATTCTGGTCGATCTTTTATTTATCGATGCTACAAAAAAAGAAGAATGACTTCAAGTCACTTTGGAAAATGATATTTACTCATACTCTGGAAGTATAAAAAAATTTGAAGGATAACCTAAAGTTCTGATTTAGATTTTGATACAAAAATAATAATAAGTTTGCAAGGGATTTTTCGAGTAAGTTTTATTGCAGGGTAAATGCTAAATTTAAATATGAAAATAATCTAGGAGCTGAAACCGAAACTATTATTTTTTAGTTCTAGACAGGAAATGATTGAGTCCCCATTTAATTGATACAGCTTCAAAAACAGGGCATTAAATTTTACCACAAAGCAACTAGTGGTTGCAACAGAGTCTTAATAGTTTTAGATATGTTACCTTAACATATCTAAAAATATTTAGCTGCGCATTCAGACGACTGGCTTCAAGGCTTTCCAAAAGGCGTTTTAAGGTTAAAAAAATTATATTACATTCAGACTATTATGGCGATTCGTACGTATACACAATCACAATCACTTTATTCATCCAAATCAAAAGTACTTAAAAGTGAAATGAAAAAAAAGTAGTGAATATAAAATTAAAATATTTTTATTACTTTGTCAATTATTAAACTCTTTTTTATGCTAACCAAGAGTATCCATAGATAACAGTAATTTTGTTAAATTCCTGCCACAACTCAAGAGTCCTGCCTTAATTTAAATATTACGTCCCAAATAAAGCTTACTTAAATTTGAAATTTCAGTCTGTATTTACCCCAAAAGCCGATAAGTTTGCTAAAATGGGAAGCCAACCGCGCATCACAGTTACCATGGTGACCCATGATGAGACAACCGAGTCAACAGCTGATGCTTTTAGACTATTACAACGACAGAAACTGGCAACATGTGGCACATGGAGGAAAAGCAACTTAAAGAGGAACCCTAAAAATGCGGAAAGCGTTTCTCTCGAAAAACGCCTTTTCCCCTCTTGTCTTCTATCGGTCCCCGAGGGGTGCGACGCTTTTCATTTAGCGAAATCGATCAACGACTGCGCCCGCTTAAGTGTTTATGGGGCCGTTTTTGACATCAAACTCAAAAAGAAGACCGAAAAAATAAATTCGGTAATGGTTTCTGAAGCAATTTTTCAACGCGCTGTGTCCATTGGGTGTGTTTTTTCATCTACATTGTAATTTCGCGTTTGAGAAATAAATAAAGGCGCATCTGCGCGCCTTTGGGGAATACAGTTGTTCCATAAACATGGTATACCTATCTTATTTTTCCTATCCACAGTACCTTAAGTTATAAAAACTTCCACTATTTCAATATAGCCTAAACATTAAATTGGAACATAAAGATTTCTTAACCAATGTGAGAAAAGAATAGAATTTAACCAAATTGAGTCTTACATGAAAATGTTTAAAACTTCAGTTCATCTTTCTGAATAACTAGCTGAGTGAATGAATCATCTGTATTTTATGCATAATATCAGTTCTATAGCCTTTTTAAAAGCTTGTACCTTTGAAAAATAAACTGCAAACAAGAATGAAATATTGACAATACTTTTATATTGAAATAATGTTTGTATGCTTAATGTGTGAATGCATTAAGACAGTAATGTATTTGCATATAAAGTAATTAATAATACTCAGAAACCAAGGATAGTTAGTGTGTTTAAGATTTTATTATTTTGACTAGATATTACGTATAAGGTTTCCCAGGTTTTTTTAATTTGCTGTCTTAATGATTTCTTTGATTAAAACTGCATTTAAAGAAAATTCAGTTGCTGCTTAAAAATTACTAAATACCGAAACATTTTTGAAACAGCGTGTAAAATAGCTTCAGCTTCTCAAAAACAAGGTTAAAATCCGAGCGACTGCAAGAGGATTTCGAATCTGATGATTGTAAATGTCGAAATGGAAAGAAGTATACTTTTAAAATATCACAGAAGTTTCAGTTATTGCAATAAATGTTTCTGGTATAACTATTTATGAAAACGAATAAGTATTATAATGAGATGGTTATCAGTTTGAAGATTGTTTATCAAAACATTTAATCTAATGTTTAAAACGTATCTAAATATTGTGACGCTAATAGATAAATCTTAAATTTGAGAATATAATATTTTACCGAAGTATTTTTAGTTACGTCTATTTCCGTCGCCTCCCACCAGAATGCGCATCTAAGAAAGAGTTCCTGAAGTTAAGAGAAAACCTTTCGCAGTGACTCTGACTGCCTCCGAAATATTTTCGCTCAGCTCATAGATTTGCCTGAGTTAGCTTTAGCTTTTGTTAGCCGTATTACTCGTCTTATTCGAGAGGCCTGAGTTGAAACTTACAGTAGGACCTTGTCGTGTGAATTAAGTACTTTAATTACTTAAGTTTTATCTTGTTTTATATTCAGGTAATCTCGCAAGAAGCGCAAAGTTTTTCTGTAAGAGTACTGTAAACTGTTAAGAAGTTCTAAGAAGATGATTTAAAATAAACCTTCCCATGAGTTTGGTGCTATTGCATGGGAAGACTAAGGTGGAGAGATAGTCGCCTGACTGTCCACACGAAAAAAGAATTTAGCACAGATTTAGTGACGTTTCATATAAAAATACCTAATTTATTGAGAAACTTTTTCAGACAGAAGGTGTTAAAATATCTGCTTTGAATTTAAGTCAAATCCTAATTTTACGTCTTAAAAATTTGAAGAAAAACAGCTGCTTAAATTGGAAGTAATAAGGTAACTTGACTAACGTAGCACTTATTCCTTACGCTCAAATACATAAGCAGAATTCTGATTGTATTATGCATTAAAGAAATAGAATTTGTGCTTTTATTTTAAAATTTCAATTAATGTAGTAAGTCATTAAATGAATTAATTAATTTTAAATAAAATTAACATAAGAAAAAATTGAGAACGAGAAAAAAAATTTGAAAGGTTTCAGATTTTGTATGGCTCAAAGGGGCGTTTTTTCATTTACACATACATAAAAGTTTCGAGAGTACTTGAACTGAAAACATTTAAAAGCAGCATGTCTTTAGCATTTCCAATAGAGACAGTCTAGTACACTGGAAATAAAAATGTTTTGTTCTGTACAGTGTTGCCACGGCTCACTTTGAAATCCTTTAGTTTTTTTAATCAAAAATTCGTTAAAGTTTTACAAACTATGAAATAAATAAAGAAACATATTCGAAATTCAAAATTTGGACTTCTAGATGCCCATATTCGGGTGGAGGACTACGTTATTAAAAATTTCGGTGTAACTCAACGACGCGAATTTATGTCCTCTCCCCCTTGTCTGTCTACAGCCCAGATCCGCAAATAAAGTTTTTTCTTCCGAAGAAGACCGTCTCCTTTTCAAAAAGCGGGGGTTTACTATCTAGTTTTATTTTTCGAAGCCAAAAGCAGCCAACAGGAAACGAAAAATGGAGAAATACGATTATATATCACAAGAACAAGTAAAGAATATCTAATAAGAATTCTTCTTAGATATCCTTTACTAATATTACTACTTTACTCTTTCGTCTAATTATTCTTATAAGATCTTTTTTACTTGTAATTGAGATTAATTATTATCTAATAAGATTAAATGAGGAATATCTAATCTTAAGCAGGCTAATTACTTGAATAATAGGGTAAGAGCTAGCGGGGAAAATAAAAGCTATTAGTGATTTAATATCTTTCTTTGATAATAATAGTCATGGTGTCTAAACTAGACCGGAAAATTTAATATAGGTAACTGGCGTTCGAACGATTATTCGGTACTAAAGTATAGTTCCGGAATAAACATGTTACGCAATTAGATGGAGTAATAATCCATAATTTATTGATATCCGTATAAAGTCTGTGTTTTTAGAAAAACATGCGTATAATTTGCACCGAGGTATCAATAATAGAACCGAGTTTATTTCCTTACTTACTATTTTCTTATTAATGGGATTTTGCAAAGCGAAATGCTAAGGTAAAGGTGAAAAATATCTATGAATAAAATTTTGTAGCATTTTTTACTTCGTAAACTGAAGTTTCTACAATGAAATTTTCCATATTAAATATGTACAGAGAAAGAAAGAGCTGGGGTATCACTGGGATTTGAAATTCCGATAGAACTGCCAATGTTTAGTGACTTTACCGCCTGGTTGTACGACTTCTTGAAATTAGACTGATCAGATGCTATATGTTGAAAAATGTATTAAAGAAACGACAGGATACAACATTCGTAAACATAAAAGCATGCTGAATTATAGATTTACATGTTTAGTAAATGAGCTAAACTTATCTGTATGCCATTATGAAATATTAGGAATATAACATAAAAGCATCGGTGAAGCAAGAAATGGCAATTTAAATCCTTGTAATCTAAAATACATAACATTGGGAATATTTATTGTTAATTCCAATACTGCCGCAAAATTTTATGAAAATTATAAATGAAGTATATCAGAAATCGGGAAACAACGTGCTTTAACGATCATCTTTCTTTACAAATAATTTGCAATAAATAATTTTACAAATAATTAAACCTTAAGATATTAATTTTATAAATAATTAAACCTGAAACTAGACTGGGAAATAAGCTGCATATTCAAGATTGATTCAAGGTGTTAGAAAAATCTTCCGTTAACTGGAATTATGATGCAAGAGTTTATCAAAATTATCATTTAAATATAAGCTGACATAAATACAATAAAACAATATACAAATTCTAGATACATTAAAACTTGACTACCATACAACAATATATGAAAAAGAAATGGTTGAAGAAGAAGTTGAAATCTCAAGGTATGAATAAAGGGGAGTTCGAAAAGAAAGTCAAAGGAAGAGAAGAGTGAAATTCGGTTATAGTAATTGAAAAAAAAGCATAAATAAATATTTAAACGTTTCTACTGTTAAAATATGGAATTTGTAAGAAAATTAAATAACTTAAAAATAACTTCAATGATTAAAAATGGAAAGCTTAATAAGGCATCTATTACAATAATATTGGTCTGAATTTAGAATCGCTTAACAAACCTAATTTTTAGATTTAATCAAGAGAATTTTTAAAATTAAGATAGAACTATTTACCTAAAATGGAAAATTTGAAATAAAACTATTGTATACTATCTAAAAAGATTTGTTAATATTTAGACAAGAAAACTGATTTAAGGTGCGCTGCAAATCCGATATCTGATAAGTTGATTTATATATATATATATATGCATAATCAAAAAAATTATGTGTATATATATATACACTGATTATGTATGTATATATATATATACACTGAAGTCAAAACGTATATATATATATTCTACTACTTGAAAATTTGAATTCTTGTGAAGAATAAGCAAGGTTTGCCTCATTAGTTTTTTAAGCATTATAAAGCTGTAATTTAATTATGAAAGAAATTTCTTCTTACTTTAGCATATACCAGATTTTTATATTAATTTTTGCTTTGTATGCACAATTTTTACATCTGATAAACGAAAATAGAGGGTTGAAGTCTCAACGAAATAGCCCAATAATAAGGATAAATGACTTTTTGCAGCACAAATCTTTTTGTGACGAAAAGTAAAATCCAAAATCGCGCAATTATTTGTTCTGTTTCAGGTTTCTTGTATAAGGTGCGGCTGCTATTGTTCGTTGGGCGGAAGTTGGCACTAAGAAGAGGGTCTTCAATTAAGTTTGGGCAGTTCCTATCCTACCCAAAATTTGATGGCTTTAGATACCGCTGTTTCACAAAGCGAGAAACATAAATACATTCATGCAGATCCTTCGCTATTTAATTTCTTTAAATGTAATACTAAGGTGCATATACACTCACTTCCAAAAGTTAAGCACGGAGAGGAAAATGTTAATTTTCGGAAGCCAATTAGAATTGAAGAGGATGCAATTCGCTGCAGAGGTAGATGGAAGTATGCAAATCTGTTAGGTAACAGCCAATCGCGCTTTCATGTCCAGAAATATGCAAAAAAGGCAGTCTTATAAGGAGCCAACTTTATGAAGGGTTACAGAAGTTGATTGTAAGTGCTGATAGGTGTTTAAAACTTTCCTACAATTTGTTTTCAAGACATACGTGTTTCTATAACTTCTAGAAGACGAATGGAAGATTCTGAGCATTGTGCTGTGGGGCGCATTGAAGCAGGGCAGTCGATCACAGATGTTGCTTGTTTCTTCGGCGTTCATAATTCTGTAATTTCACGTTTATGGAAACAATTCCAAACCACACAGACAGTTGTCCGAAGGCTCTAGTCGGTCGTCCAAGGGTTACAACCCCCGCGGAAGATCGATATATTGCTATTGTAGCCAAGTGGAATCGCAGAGCGATCTCCACACGTGTGACATCTATGGTTACAGCGTCCATTGGTAAGGCTATATCTGCAGCTACTGTACGCCGAAGATTACATATGAGTGGACTGTACGTCAAGGGTACATCGAATTTGTGTTCCTCTATCCGTCCAATCAAGAGGGGCACGATTACAGTAGTGCCTGGAACATGTCAATCGGAATGTGTCTGACTGGAGCAATGTCGTGTTTACTGATGAGTCAAGATTTGTTCTGGAGCCAGATGACAAGCGTATAAGGATATGGCGTGAACAACGAACATGCAATCAGTCCCAAAACATCACCAAACATCACGCATTCCGAACCGGAAGCATTATGGTGTGGGCAGGCATTTCATAAGGATACCGCACCGACCTGCACATCTTTAAACAGGGTTCTTTGACGGCTGTCCGGTAAAGTCCGAGATGAAGTCCTAGAACCTGTTGTGAGATTGTACGCTGCAGCAGTTGGCCCTACTTTTGTTTTAATGGACGATAACGCACGTAACCATAGAGCTGACATCGTCGAGGACTAGCTGGAGAGTGAAAGAACTGCGCGTATGCCGTGGCCAGCATATTCGCCCGACCTTAATCCCATTGAAAATCTTTAGAATGCTCTCGGACGTGCTGTATCTTCACGTTTCCCACCTTCAGCCACTCTTATTGAGCTGGAAACTTCTCTACAAGAAGAATGGCGATTGCTTAATTCTGCGGTGGTTGACCACCTAATTGAAAGTATGGTCATAAGGTGTAAACGTTGTATACAGATGAGGGGGATCACATACCCTATTAATGTCGTTTTTTCATTTTATGCTGTTTATTTTCGCTTTATACATAATTCTGTTTTAAGTCTCCAGTATGTCATTATCTGATAATTTACAAAAATTTAATATTGTTTTCATTTCTGTATATAATTATTGATTTTGTTCAATGCATAAATATATATGCTACTTTCCTGCCGAATTTTGTGTCAATCAAAGCAGTATATGTTGAGTTTCATGCATTTTACATCTTCGTGCTTAACGTTTGAAAGTGAGTGTATAAAGTTTTTTTTAAATATATTTATGACTTCAATATTTCTTGCCCCATACTGAACTAAGCGAACTGGCGGAACTGAGTGAAATGGTATTGCCACATGCATAGAGTTCGAAGCTGTTGCTAACGAGAGGCGTAATCTTGCATTCCTTGCCCGATGAATTTCGTGGACTTGTTCTGATGTTATGATCAGAAAAATGAGAAAATTCACACAGGTATTTCTCAGCTAGCGGAAGAGCATTTTTTGATTTATTAATATAAATCAGATTTCACCATGGTCTCCATTCCCACCTCTGGCATATGAAAGCAATCTGCCTACTAATAACGCAACTGATGATTAATTTGTTAAATACATTTATCGCAAATTAATAAAGTAGTCATTGGTAACAGTTCAGTTTACTTGTACAATCACCATACCAGTTATTTATAGTCTTTTTGTTTTCTAAGAGCTTCTTCAAGCAAGAAGCTAACATTTCTTTGTTTCAAAAACTAATTCCTTCCTTCTGTTTGATTTGTCAATGATAATACGAAGTTAGTAATTTCCAACTAATCCAAATATCTTTGTTTACGTTTCGTCTTCTAGTCGCTAATGAATTTCTCAGCCTTTAATTTATCATGACACGTACGCCTATATGCGTGGAAATATTGGAAGGCAAGAGTGATTGAGAACTTTCAAGGCAAGAGAACACTCTAACTGAAGGCCATAGGAGAAGCAAATATTCAAATATTTTGGATATTGTTTTCTTCCTGTGAGCTAAATAACTATTTACTGCAATATCATTTGAAGGATTTTAGTTTTCCTTTTATTTTAATTTAGTGGCTAAAAATTTCTTTGCATTTAAATTCAATCTAAGCTGGGTTTGGAAATTTCTGACCATTTAAAAATATTTAGGAATATTTTCATAGTAAATCAAATATTTAGGAATATGTTCTGAAATAACAAAGATCCAATTATTTCAAGATTCTTCAGATATTACTTTCAAAATAATTTGTAAGAAAGCAATCACTTAAGATGATCAGAAGTGTGAAAATATATGCAAATTCTTAAGTACTAATAAACGTCATTAATCTACCTGCGGGCCCCAGAAGAAAACTGGAAGGACACTGCCGATTAGCCATAATTACTGTTATTTATATCGACAAAAGGTTAAACCATTAAAAAATTTAAATATTTCTAGAAAACGCAATTTATTAACAAAATTGAACTAGAAAATTATTTCTACCCCTCTAAGTAAGAACAATTAAAAATCTTTTAATCTTTTATTATTATAAGATTTATAAGTTGGTCGACTTTTGCAGGAAGGATCACTTGTTATGAGCGAATGTAAACGGGTTCAATGAATAAATGTAGAACAGAAGATTTGCATACATTCTTTTATGGCTTTTCAATTAATGTTCATAGGCTACATACTTAGTGAACATTACAGTCTAAATGACATGTTGCGTTCGGTCATGCAATTAAATGGTGTCTTAAAATATTTACAATATCATTTTAAGAATTTTAGTTTTTCTTTTATTTTAGTTTTGTGGTTTATTTAATCAGATAGTTAAAAATAATTATCTATTTTTAATGTTTAAATCGCAGAAAAAATTGAAATATCTAAATAAATCTCGAAAAAACTTGACTTTATTTAGGAAGCTAACACCATCCTTAAAGATTAAGAACAGATGGTCTAAATGATGGGAATTCAGGTAGCTTTAAGGCAGTGAATTAGATTTTACTCTACATTAGTTTAGAAGTATGGGTTCTGACTTTTTTTACTTCGTACTCCTTGTACGAAGTAAAAAGGAAGTATTGTAATCGCGAAAAATTTCGGGTATCATATTTCAACAAAAATGTCTATTTTGACAGCTATCGAATGCAATTTAACGATGTTTTTGAGTGACATTCGTACGTAAGAACAGAATAAAGGACTCCTTTCCCCCCAAAAAAATTATAAAACTGATCTAAAATGGATTCTGAAGAGATTTTTTCTTTGCGTCTGTGCCTACGTACGAACTTAGGTACGTACGTATGTATTCATGTACACAGTCCAGTCACATTAATGTGACCATCTGTCAAAAGCCAGAATAACCACCTTTCGCAGAGCGGACTGCTGCGAGACGTGCAGGAAGAGAGTCACATAGGTCCCTGAAGGTGTTCTCTGGGATGTTGAGCCATGCCGACTCTAATGCCGTGGCCAGCTGCGCTAGATTACGCGGTTGAGGATCCATGGCGCGAACAACTCGATCGAGATGGTCCCACAGATGCTCGATTGGGTTTAAGTCAGGTGAGTTTGCTGGCCAGGGGAGGACGGTAAACTCATCCTGGTGCTCTTCGAACCACGCACGTACACTGGCAGCTGTATGGCACCTCGCATTGTCCTGCTGGAAGATGCCATCATCCTGAGGAAAAACAATGCGCATGTAGGGGTGAACATGGTCCGCAAGGACAGATGCGTACTTGTATTGATCCATTGTGCCTTCCACAATGATCAGTGAACCTAGAGAATGCCAGGAAAACATTCCCCAGACCATAATGCTCCCGCCTCCAGCTTGGACCGTTCCGGCAATGGTTGCAGGGTGGTTCCTTTCAGAGGTTTCACGCCTTATACGCCAACGTCCATCTGTCCGATGGAGCATAAAACGCGATTCATCCGAAAACGCAACCTGTCGCCACTCAGTGGACGTCCAGCTGCTGTACTGGCGTGCAAATTCTAGCCTTCGCCGTCGATGAACAGCAGTCAGCATAGGTGCACGAACCAGGCGTCTGCTTCGGAGGCCCAGACGCAGCAATGTTCGCTGAATAGTACTTTGGGAGACACTTTTGGTAGCCCCTTGGTTCATTTTGGTGGTCAGTTGCTCAACGGTAGCCCGTCTATCTGCCCGAACGCATCTCCGCAACCGTCGTTCGCCTCTGTCATCTATGGCCCGTGGTGCACCACATTTGCCACGTCGCTGATTTTGGACAGTCCCATTTTGCCATGCACGGTACACTTTTACCACGGCGGCACGCGAACAGTTCACAAACTCAGCCGTTTCGGAAATGCTTCCACCCTTGGCCCGAAAGCCAATGATCATGCCCTTTTGGAAGTCGGATAAATCGCTTCGTTTCTGCATTACGCCAACGATTGAAATGTTTTCCGAAGCCCTCACACACCCTTTATATACGCTCAACTGCACTGTGCTGCCACCTGCCTTCTGTGATTGGTTATTTAACTCTGACATGGAAAGTACGTGGTGGTCACATTAATGTGACTGGACTGTGTATATCGCTTAACTCAAAAACGAGTAGCCTCAGAACGTTGAAATTTTGCATATAGGACTGCTATAACATGCAGATTTGGACCTCCTATTTTGGTTGCAATCGGCCGTACCAAAAGTATATAAAATTTATGTATATATATATATATTCACTCTCAGTACTCGGCTCAGTAAGCTTAGTTTTTTTATTCTTATATGTTGGTAAGTTGGGCATTTTTTGCTTTAAAAATGATTGAACTATGTTGTTCTTATCTTCCGGTTAAGGTTATGCTTTTAGTAAATCTGCATGCAAGATTTGTAGAATTATCAACAATTTAAAAGTTGTTTAAGTGCGGCTAAGCCTAATCATTTTTCTCTTGGCGGACATATTTGTTTACATTTGAAATCTAGGAGAATATTGGATTTGTTGCCAATCTAGAGAAACTAAGCTTCGCAACAACAAAGATGATAACGCGTTCTTTTATTATTGCGAATTAAACGATGCTTAATCCATTCTGGAATTTATTCGAGGAAATAAGTATTTAAGATTTACTTCGTAACTTTTAATGTAGATTTTTATGTTTCAGTTTTTATCTATTTTTACCTTGTCGCGAAGTGAGAACTGAACTAATTGAATAAGAAGTACTGAATCGTTTGCGAAAAACTGTTTTTTATTTTTATTTTTTTTGCTTGTTTAATTTCTTTTACGTTTTAGATTTATTGTAGTATTTGAATAGAACATGTAGCAACGATTAGGCAGTTCTCCATACGATATAAAAAATTTTTTGCATTCTTGATGAGTTTATTATTATAAAATGAATGAGATGTAACGCTGTTAAGTGAAGCTAGCGCCAGAGTGTCGCTAGAGTAAACAAATATAGTAAATTTTAAAGAGTGCATTTATTCTATTGTGGTTTATGCGCTGCCGATGGAGTAGATTTAATTCAATACAATAACTTTAAATGAAATGCAAAATGCGTATAATTTAATATTCCGTACAAAGAAGTCATGTGGTGTATACATCAGATTTTTGCATTAACCTTCACTGATAATATTTTTAATGTAGCAACTAAAAATGTCAGTTATTCAACGGATATTTAAATTCATGGCATTTTCAGACATAAAATAAATCTAAAATTCCTGTAAATTATAGTCAGTCATTTACTTTTATTTTTATTTACTTATTTACTTTTTTTTTTAAATTTGTGGTTAAAAATGATTATATTATTAATTCCCCCCCCTGGAAATTTTGTTTTAAATTTTCCGTAAATGCTTGTTTCTCCGCATTCAATATATGCTTGCAGAGAAACACGCTCTACAGTCAAGTTCTAAGCATTCATTTAGTTCATTCAATTCTAATAGCATTCATTTACTTCTAATTTAATTAATTTGTATCCAGCTATCTTAATATAATAGTATATTAAAACAATACACACACACACACACACACACACATATATATATATACATACATACATATATTAAAATGTAATGTTTTAAAGCGTAGAAGAAGGAATTCGCTGCTTGAAGACAGTAGTGGCTGAACGTAAAAGCTATGATGACGCATTTAACACAACTGAGCTTGAAGTATCACGATGTCTATTTTTACGCATATCAAATAATCCTTTTGCAGACAAGATATTTTAAATCATAGGTGAATACAATAATTACCATGTACAAGGGTTTTAAAGTACGACGTCAACTTAGATGAGTAAGCGTAGCAGCAAAACGGGTTGCCAGAAGGAAAGCTTAAGCGAAAGTGACGCTGAAATTCAAAGGAAGGAGGAAGGGAGTCATAGAGTTGCAGTTCGAGTTAAAAAAGTTTTAGTTTACAATTAGGGCAGCTACAGGTCCCTCCTCATCAGGAGAACAAAATATCTAGAAAGGGGACAGATATTCCTTTCTAGATATTTTGTTCTCCTGATGAGGGGGGACCTGTAGCTGCACTCGAAATCGATTGAGTGTTTTAGTAAATGTACGCCAAATATAAGGTTGTTTCAGCGATTTTGATTATGCAGAGAAGTTTTTAAAATGGATCATGTTACGTAAATCGTCGTCACGCCCGTGAATTTTATAAAGTATCAGGGGTTGAATCATCGCGTGTTATAGAAATTTCTCAAAAGTATGGATACCAAATATGGTGGTTTATATATTTTATAGAAATAAGGGGGCTCATTCGAGGTTAAACGTTGAAAATATTTTATAACGTTTTTAATGAAATCAAATCGTTTTTGATATCGAAAGCAAAATCTGTGCAATAATTTAAAATTCCGAATCGGCATGCAGATTTAGCATTTTTGGTATATTTAACTGCTCCTTTATATGACTTAAACGTGTGTCTTCAAGGTAAAAACTAAGTACACTGTTTTAAACCATAAACGTGATTCATATGAAACTCAAATTACAGCAAGTCCGAATAAATGCAAACAGTTATTTACATTTCATCACACTAGACAAACAAACTACTAAAAATACGAAAAAATGTAGCCTTAATTTTTGACTTGATGCAAGGATTTAAAAATGAATTTCAAGATTTCTGAAAAAATAAACAAAATTTCTCTACTTTTGTGACTCCATTTACGGCCAGTTTAGATATGCTGCCAGCAATTTTTAAAAAGAAGGCATATCTGACAATCTGGCAATCAAATTAAGGAAAAAGTTTGATCGCTGTATTTGTTGGACTTTTATAAACCATACCCAGCCAGAGAAAAGCATGCCTTGCTGCACATTAAAGCGTTGTTCATATCACTATTATTCGAAAGCACGTACATTTGTGAACAACTATTTTTAAGTGTAAAACATACTAAGAGTAAAATATAACTAGAAAACTGAATGAACACCTTGAGGACTTCAGAAGAACTAGAAATGTTTCAATCGAACCATCCACTGATGCATAATTCTTTCAAATTCAATGTCAAATATCATATTAATTTTATGATTTCTACGTAGTTTTCTTCATATTTAAAAATAAATTATAATTTAATGTTATATAAAATATTAAAAATCATATGCATCAAATATAAAACATCAAATATAACGTCAGAATAATTCTATATTCTGTCATTATACTAACAAAATCTTTAATTAATAAAGTTTAAATTTTATAAATATGTATTAACTCTTTTTTCTGATCACCCATGGTTAGTGTTAAGCTGGCCAAATGAATCATTGATTCACTTAAAAGTTTTCTAGATATGAGCTTTTTTATATGTAGTACACATTGAGCAAATCTGAACTAATGCGATCAAATCTTCATATTTCTCTCCTAGAGGTAGAACTAAAAATTTCCTAACATCTGTCAAACCTGAGTGAACCCGAAAAGTTTCAATGAAGCATATGCAATTGTGTTACTCTCTTACCTTAGAGGTCAGAAGCTATTACTGACGTATCTGCAGGGTCTAAAATATCTCACATATTTACAGCATGGTCCAGGGAAGCTAAAAGGTTGGACACTTCTGATATAAAGGAAGGATATTAAAATATCTGTCTATCTATCTATATATATGTAAAGGAGCAAAGCAGACCATCATAGTATCGCGTAGAAGATTAATAGAGTTGTGTGGCTACTGAATATTTTCTTTTCTCTTCATTACAGTGACCCTATCAGGTATAGTCTTATGCTTTTCAATTTAGTTCAATATAAAAATAATCATATAAAATTTGTCGTGACATTTGTCTTGCTAATTATAGTTAAAAAATTACAATTTCCAAAAGCCAATAAATTTAATGTGAAGAAATTTATATCCACAGACTTCAAATGTGAAATCATTAAAAAACAATTGGCACCAAAATACAATAAAATTTGCAAAAATAAGTTAAATGCTTGTAAAATTTTTAAACAGGTTGTTTAAATTTTATTGCTTTAAAGTTTAATCTGAAAATCTGTCGCTACTTCATAACTTAATCTCTTTAAGAAGCTCCATTCTGCTTTAGAATTTACTCAATGGAAAAAATTTCACATTGTCTTTTAGGAAACCTCTATCAGATAATAATATCATCACGTACCTCAAGTAGTCGTCTCTACAGAGTATTAGACCGGCTCTAGTATAGCAGGAGCTTCCGGCTTCGGCTAATGCAACCCTACATATACTGCACTTCAGGCATGCAGTATGCCAGTATCTATCCAGTGCATATAGAAGATATTTATCTCGAATTGTATCCCCACAATCCCAGCAATATTGGGCGAGGGACTTCTTCCGATAGTGATTTTCCATCGAATTCAAGACTTATTTCATTGAAAATCTGAAATAAGAGAAAGTGCGATATATGTCAGAGAAATAATTAAAAACATTAATTTCAGATAATCTTTAACTATTATTTAGTAACAATCAAATATATATACATTTAAGTAAGATATTATAGACAAACGAATTCTCAATAAATGTATAAGGGCCTTTTATCTGATATCTATGTCTGAGGCTCCAAGTTTCAAGTAAGTAACATCTCAGTACATATTGCTTTTCGAAAGGGTTAATTATTGTATCTTTACATAATAGTATCCGTATATTCCATAATTAGTTTCAGATTTGATTTAAATATAGCGACTTTAAAACTAGAAATTTTCGTATTTCTTAGCAAAAGACTTTTTCCAGTACTTTTCAAGAAATATTTATGCATTTACACATAGCAAAACTTCTGATATTGAAGAGGTTTTAAGGAATTAACAAATAAAAAATACTTGTTAATCTGAACAGAATGTGTTTCGATACCATTTATGATCACTCTATTCTCGTCAGAATCAGAATATCTTCCTACAGGCTGTTACTTTAAAACAGGAACTTCAAAGTACTTTTCCACCTCCTGATTTGAACGCGAAAACAACAGCTGCCGAAAAAAGGTCGGGACATCTAATTTCCCCCCCTAATTTTTATTTCCGTTTTGCGTGTTTTGCTTTTTAAAAAAGTATGCAAATGAAGGCTGACTTGAACTGCAGTCTTAGAGGACATTTAGAAAGTAAATACTGTGCGGAAGGGCGATACGAGTTACGATCGCAAAGTCATTGAAGTGCTTATTTTAAAGAAACAGATTATAATAGAAAAACAGATGCAAAGTGTTATTTTGTGAGACAATATATACGACGTATAAAATGGGAAACGGAAGTTCTAACTACACAAGCACGCACGCAAGCACACACACGCACGCTAAATGATGTAATAGACAGACACAAAATAAGTATTTCCTAGTATTATATGTTTTACTTTATCAGGACTTAGTGTTCTGTGCATACTCTTTGCAAACATGGTGAATTACTTACAAGGGGTTCTTATCCTCAAATTCTAAGTCCTGAACTGGAACAGTGAGCGGATAATACGCTATGTTCTGATGTAACTGCTGGGCTGGAGAATAACTGCACGTGAAGGGATTTGAAATCCTCTTTTATTCAATTACTATTAAATACAAACCTCCCAATTCGGGAGAGATACAGAACGTAACAGACCACACTTTGGTCGAACTTAACAATCAAATAAATTTAAATAAATTAAAATAGAACTTAAATTAAACTTTGCTTCGCAGAGCAATTCGCGGAAGTTGGCCTCTATCTAAAAGGGTGCGTAGCAAGGTATACTAAATACTACCGCACTTTAATTTATTTTACAATGCAATCACGTAGTAAGCACTATGGCTTATAAATTTAAACTGCTAGCTGGTCAGGCGAACGTTGAGCAGCGTGACCGTGATCTGAGGCAAAGCTCTCACACACCGAGAGGTTTCTACCTCTGGCTTAAATAGTGCTTGGCTGAACTTCAAAAATTAGCATAAGCTAAAAACGCGCGCTTCTTCTGACAGGAAGTTGAAGCAGAGAGGAGATAGAAAAGATTTAAATTAAAATAAACTTGGTTAGTTTAACTAAAACCTTACATACTTCCCGCCAGAATTGCGATAGTTAAACTACTTTGGTCCAAACGGACCATGTTGAAAACTAGCAATTCTAAATAGTCGAAAATTTCACTGTTCTAAACTTAGGCCAACTCTTACAAGGCAATATATGTTTGTGTAAAATACAGACGAAATTTTCTGGAACAACAATCTTCAACATTTTTTTTTTCAAGTCTTATTCTTCAAACAGTCTTACTCCTTCCAGCAAAATCTGGAAGGAAAACAACTTTAGTATGACATAATAACAGAATAATTCTAAGTGGTACAAATCCTTTTTTTTTTTTTCTGTGTAATTTTGCACACACACATTATCATTCAAGCACAATTAAATTCTTCCCCCGTATGCTCTCTCACCGGTGTTGGATGTAAAGCAAACCGCCATTGCGGGTTTTTATGTGTTCGGGGGTGTTCAACTCTTCCACCTACAATCGACTAACATTAGTTAGAACTTGACATACGAGACCTGAAAAAAACGCCCTATAACCAGCTAATCCTAAGGTTCTCACTAGCTTTATGTCTAACACTTTAAGTGTATTTGGTGGAGAGCCTAATTAACACTTGCATTCTAAAATAGTGAATCTTTAACTTTTCATGCATACAAATTCGCAGTTTGCACACAACATTCACATTAATATTGCACTTAACGTGCATTGCTAGCATAATATTATTTGTTACATTTCATAACACATTAACAATTTCACAGCAATCCTGAAATGCAAATAGAAGTTAAATTTCTAAGCTTACAGAAATATAGGTTAAATTTCTAAGCTTACAGCAAGTGCTTCCTATTCCTTTCTCAAGGTACTTTCTTGAAATATCAAATTACATTGAATTAATAGTCTACAGACTAAATCGTGTTTTTCAATTTTCCGAATTTTCATTCTAGACATTTTACAAGTCTTTAGACAAAGCGTCGTACAAAATCATTTAGTTAACATATTCTTTTCAGCAATTCATTGCTTTTACAGAATTAATCTATTTACAAAATTAAGTAATTTTAAATCTTTAAGAATTACAATTTCTTTTAACAAAACATTTTACTTTCCATATGAGAACTTATCGCTCACTTGGCGTAAAAGTCAACCTCGCTTGAGGTAAAATCAGTCCTGCAACTTGCAGTATACTCAAAAATTAACTAAACTTTTGAATACGAAATTGTACTTATCTTATTATGATCGTCCATCCTTTTCTTGGCCCAATCTTTAAAACTTGAGTAAGTTGTGGCCTGGTTCAGTTTCCTCGTTTTTCGTTGTTCTTTCGGAGCCTGCTCGTCTCTTTTTCTTTTGAAATTCCGTCGTTGTATCCTCGGCAATTTCCTTTGTAGAGGAGGTTGCTCCGCTGGACGTTTGGTGGACTGGGCCCTTCTCTCCTGGGCCCTTGCTCGTTGCTTGTCCTGGTTCCTGCTGTATTCGGGAAGTTGATTCTCAGGCTGCAATCGACGTTTCTTGCTTCTCAGGCACCTGTCCGATGATTCCACAGTTCTTTTGGATACATTGGGCTTCCCTTGCCCATTCTGCTTTCTTCTCTTGGTGCGCTCGTAATTCCGTTCGTAGATTTGTTCACCTGCATCGTGAGACTTTCTTTTGAAACCACCTTTTTGGTTCTTATTTCTTTGTTGGGGGGGAGCTTTCTTCTTCTGACATTTCGATGCCGTTGTAGCTGGTTCCTGCTGTTTTTGCTGACGTATATCTTCCTGGCTAGTCGATTGCCTCGGATCCTGAAACGAATCTTTAAATACAGCCATTTTGCTGCGATTATAGAACGGTTTTATTTGGTCCACATTCGCTTTGAGCGTTTGACCATCATTTCTTTTTAATATAACCACTGCCCCCGTAATTTGTTCAATTGTGAACGGGCCTTCAAAACGCGGAAAAAATTTCCCCACCTTTTCCTCTGGGGCATTTGACAAGTTGTGTTTAATCTTCAACACTTCATCTCCCACATTGTACTTGACCTCTCTTCTTTTTAGGTCATAGTACAATTTCTGTTTTCTTTGGGCCATTTCTATATTTTCCGTCGCTTCCCGTATTAACTTTTGTATATCACTCATTTTAAATTCTTCTGCCCTTTCCTGTACAAAGAACAGTTTATCTAGGGGGGTCAAGATCTTTCTTCCTAAGAAGAGTTCAGCGGGTGTTTTTTGTGTAGTATCGTGTTTGGCGGTCCTAAGGGCAAATGCAAATTCATTTATATGGCTATCCCAGGTAGAGTGATAGTTTTTCACATAACTACGAATTATTTTCACTACATTTCTATTCACCCGTTCCGCTATGTTTGACTGCGGACGATACGGGACCATCTTTAGATGACGTATGCCCAGTTTTGCACACATTTCCTCAAACATTTTACTAACAAACTGAGGACCATTGTCTGAAATAACTTTTAGGGGCGCCCCGTATTTTAAAATATACTTATTTAGAATTGAATCTACTACAATTTTTGCAGACGCGCGTTTTAACGGAATTAACTCTAACCATTTGCTAAAATGATCCACTATAACTAAAAGATATCGGCTTTTATTAACTTTACTTCGAGGGTAAGGTCCAAGTAAATCGATGCCTATTATTTGATTTGGGAATTCTGATTTAATACTATTTAGGAACCCGGCCGGGCGGAAATTAACATAATTATTTAATTGACATGTTGGGCACGACTGGACATACGCCCTAGTAAACTTTTGCAGTTCTGGAAAGAAAACTGCCTCGCGAACTCTCTGAACAGTTTTTCTTATACCTAAATGAGCCGAAATGGCACAATCATGCAACTCTTCTAATACATTCAACCTCATGCTAGCTGGGATAACCGGTCTATATTCATGATTCTCATTAGTAGCTTTCGTATAGAATAACAGTCCGTCAATTAATTCGTAATTTTCGGCCCTATTTCTTATCGGCACAATATCCGGATGATTGAAATTCTCAGGGTCGGCCAAATAATTGTATATATTTTTGAACTCCGGATCTTTTTTGAGTTCGGCTATTACTGTTTCACGAGAATCTAATACTTTGGATGTTAACATGGCTATCTTAATTACACTTCCATTTTCATCTAAGTTAATTCTGCTTAAAGCATCTGCCACAACATTTTCTTTTCCCGGCGTATGTTTAATTATTAGGTTATATTCCTGTAATTTGAGAGCCCACCTTATTAATCTGGGTGATAAATTTTTTCCAGAATAGAGTCTAGTGACCGCCGCGTGGTCGGTATATACAGTTACTGGAGAACTTCCAAAGAACACACGAAATTTCTGTACTGATGCTAACACTGCGAGAGTTTCTCTCTCTGTTGCGGAATAGTTTCTTTGGGTTTCATTTAATGTTCGGCTGAAAAAAGCCACGGGCTGACCATTTTGGGAAAGCACTGCACCAATCGCGAAATCTGAAGCGTCCGCTGAAATCTCTAATCCCTTATCCCCTTCTGGAAATTTTAAGACGGGAGCTTGAGTCAATGCGTCTTTCAATTTTTGAAACGCCAAGTTGGCTTCTGCTGACCACGAAAACCTAGCTTTTTTTCTTTTCAACTTTAGCAGTGGCTCAGCTATTTTTGCAAAGTCTTTAATGAAAGCCCGGTAATATGAACACATCCCGAGAAACGACGATAATTTCTTCGCTGTTTTAGGAACAGGATAATTTCTAATGGCTACTATTTTTGACTGATCCGTTTCGATTCCCTTTTGGGAAATTTTAAATCCTAAATAACGTAACTCTTTTGCGGCAAATTTACATTTAGACGCATTTATCTTTAAACCAGCTTCGTTTAACAATGAAAATACTTTTCTTAAATCTTGTAAGTGTTGTTCTAGAGTACTACTCGTAATTATAATATCGTCTAAATATATGAAAGTGCTTTTACCAAGGACTGGTCTTAAGACGATGTCCATACATCTTTGGAACGTTGCCGGCGCGCCGGATAATCCGAACGGCATTCTAAGAAATGCGTACGTACCAGATTTCGTTATGAACGCGGTTTTGTGTACGTCCTCGGGTTTTACCCCAATCTGAAAATAGCCACTCGTGAGATCTAATGTAGTCATGTATTTTGTAGACGAAATATTTCGAATAATTTCTTCAATTATCGGCAACGGATATACAGGATATTTTGTAACTGAATTTAACTTGCGATAATCTATAGCAAAACGCCACCGCTTCGGGTGCGTAATCGGGTAATCATTATTTTTCTTACACAGGACAACGGGGCTAGCATAACTGCTAGAAATTGGCGTGATGATTTTATTCTTTAACATCTCTTTAATATGATGTTCAATTATTTCCTCTTTTGTCCTATCATATCTATATGGCTTTTGCCTAACTGGCTGAGCGTCCCCCGTGTCAATGTCGTGGTTCACCACCTGCGTAAAGCCTGGTACATCACTAAATAAATTCGCAAAGTGACTTACCAGACCTTGGATTTTCTCTTTTTCCTCTGCTTGTAAATGTTCCAAGTCCAGCTGCGGGGGCTTATCATTCTTCGCTTCAATTGGCTTCATATTTAATGTTAGTTCTCCCCCCTTGAAATCAATTTTTGCTTCTGCCAAACTAAAAAAGTCCACACCTAGAATAATACAAGTCTGCAGGTTACGCACAATATAAAACAGGATTCTTACCTGTTCGTTGTTGATACGCACGAACAATGGTACTTTTCCTAAACAGCTACATTTTTCTCCTTGGGCCGCTATGACATCCGTGTCTCTTGCACTAAAAATTCTGTAACGTCGAAAGTGCTTCTTAAAGAATCTTTCCGATACGAAGCTGCTTTGGGCTCCTGTATCCAAGAGGGCTGTCGCCGGTATGTTGTTGATTAGAACTTCAATCTTCGGCAAACTCAAATTCTTAACGACCACGGTGTTTAAATTGATTTTGGAAGGGTTTTGCGCTGCTTCGGACTTCTTCACCTTCCTCGAAGAAATCCCTCTTAGTTTAAATTCTTTTTCTTCTGGTTGCCCTCGGAATCTTTGCTTGTTCTTCTATTAAATTCCCTTCGTTCGCCGCTCGCTTTAGGAGACACATCTTTCTTCGGCCATTGCTTCGCCTTATTCCCGTAACTTTGATTTTGCTTTTGCTGCGGTCTTGGCGAACTCCACTGACTTCTTCGCTCAAATTGGCGTCGTCGTTCGTTGTCGGCTGTTCTTCGGCTTTCAAATTGTACCGCGAGCTCAAATAATCTGTCTAATGTTGTTGGATTTCTTAGTTCGATGAAATCTTGAACTTGGGGCAGTAGCCTAGGAAGTATAACTTGAATAATTTCAGGATCCGGGCGACTTCCATACAAAAGCTTGAAAACTTGAATTTTCCTCAAAATAAAATTAGACAAATCTTCTATTCTTTCTTGGTATCGGCTAAACAGTTCAGCTTCCAATCTGGCTCGATCTCGCACCACGGGAAATGCTTTCACTAGAGAATTCTTGAAATTTTCATACGTGTATGTGGGGCTTCCTGGTTCCCCCAAGAGATTCTTTCCGATGCACTTGAACCAACTTAGCGCTTGGCCCTTCAAAGCGCTGGTAGCAAGAGCGACTTTCTGAAATTCGTGGACTGGATATAGCATGAAGTGGGAGTCTAGCTTTTCCAGGAAATTGATTACGGCTGTCTTGCCGTCAAAACTTGCCGCTGGCTTCATGGCTGCTCGCATGGTTTGTACGATGTAGCCGAATCCTTCTATGCCAGGAGGTGCTATCTCAGGATTCTGGACAGGTACAGCAGGTGTCTCAGGTTCGTCTTCTTGTTGCTGAGGCCATCCTCTTCTTTCTGTGCGGGCGCCATTATCAGGACTTAGCATTCTGTGTGTATTCTTTGAGAACATGGTAAATTCTGTAAAGGGTTCTTATCCTTACGTTCTAAGTCCTGAACTGGAACAGGGAGCGGAAGGTACGCTATGTTCTGATGTAACTGCTGGGCTGGAGAATAACTGCACGTGAAGGGATTTGAAATCCTCTTTTATTCAATCACTATTAAATACAAACCTCCCAATTCGGGAGAGATACAGAACGTAACAGACCACACTTTGGTCGAACTTAACAATCAAATAAATTTAAATAAATTAAAATAGAACTTAAATTAAACTTTGCTTCGCAGAGCAATTCGCGGAAGTTGGCCTCTACCGAAAAGGGTGCGTAGCAAGGTATACTAAATACTACCGCACTTTAATTTATTTTACAAAGCAATCACGTAGTAAGCACTATGGCTTATAAATTTAAACTGCTAGCTGGTCAGGCGAACGTTGAGCAGCGTGACCGTGATCTGAGGCAAAGCTCTCACACACCGAGATGTTTTTACCTCTGGCTTAAATAGTGCTTGGCTGAACTTCAAAAATTAGCATAAGCTAAAAACGCGCGCTTCTTCTGACAGGAAGTTGAAGCAGAGAGGAGATAGAAAAGATTTAAATTAAAATAAACTTGGTTAGTTTAACTAAAACCTTACAACTTTGCTACATTACCTGATACATTTTAAAATTCTGTTCAGGCTGGAAAGTTGTTTGAGTAAAGAAACCAGACTTATTAAAATTAAAAGCTTTTCTAATAGATTTTCTAAAATTATTTCCGAGAAGTTCTAAAAATTAAAAGAACTGTAATTATATAATAAATTAAAATTTTTAATTTCTCAATCGTTGTACTAGGAATCTATAAATATTCTTTCCGATTTTAACAATTTATTACTCAGAAACCTTTGCAGTATAACTTACAAAATGCAAATGAAGAAGAAGAATAGTTAAACCAATTTACTACATATTTTACAACAAATCAATAAACTTCTCCACAATATGACTATTAGTGAATCTTGATAGACGCAATGCTAGCTTATCAACGAAGACTAAGACTAGCTTGTTAACTAGCATCATCATATCATTTGTGCAGACACTGGCAACAGAAACCGTTACAACTTTTCTCACTAGACGCAGGTTTTTATTTTTGATCTTCATACGCTTTGCACTTGAAGTTCAAAGCGTTTCCAAAGAATTTTAAAACTAGATGATTTTTGAAAGATGAGTTTCCCGTTAACAAGCCGTATAGAATTTTATTAAATATATAACTCCGGCATCGACTCAAAATTCTAAGACCTCTATTTTCATATGATCTAGGCATCAAAGCAATCATTTGAAGCGTCAACAAGCTGCAAAATGCTAAATTCGGAAAGAAATCCCTAATACTATAGAGGATAAATAAATAATAAAATTTATCTTGTGAAGATATGCAACATACTTACCTAAAATAACTTTAGGATGATTCTTAAAAAATATTTAAGAAATAAATAACGATCTTCAGGTTGAGTTTGCAAAGTCTGGAAATGCTATTTTAGAGTATGGGTCTATTTATGTTTGGGAATTATTAGTAGTTCGAAATATTGGTAAAATGGAGAATACTAAATTTAATACGACGTTAACGACAATTTTTATGAAAATGCTACATAAGTCACACTGGTATTGAGAAAGTGTTTAATCTAGCTAATTTACATATTCTTAAACTAATTAAAAAAACTTTGGAAGTAAATCTGTTACATTACTATTTCTTTCGAAGAAAGAAGAAGATTAATATGATATTTTTCATAAAAAATATGGATATCACCAAGGCGAAATTTACATATGAAGATTCAGTTTAACATACGTAAGTAGAATATGCTTAGAAATTTTTAAATTCCAACTACAGTAATTATAATTTTGTACAATCAACACTTCTGAAGCTGTTTGGCTGATATATCTGTTATCAGTAAGGCTTACGGTACATGTTCTGTTATTTATAGCTAAGTTTATTAAAGAACCAAAACGCCTCATCCACGACCATGAGCGCAAACATCCATGCGCCATTCGGACCGAATTATTCTCAAAATAGGCTGGATGGATGGGAACTTTTTTTCCCTCCAACATACCTCTTTCCGGAGAAGAGAAGACTTTCACATAACCTTTCACATCACAGCAAGTAATAACGCCCCTTTTAGACGAAACTAAGTGTTTTGGCAGAATGCCAGCCAGGGTTGCGTTTGAAACGGTAGAACTATACATATGTTTTGACAAGTGCCCCTATCTCCACATTTTATGAAAGTAAACAAATTCTCTTTACCGTTAATTATTAGGTTTTTTGTTATAGAATTTAGAGTATAGATAATATGGGTTTTTACTTGCTATTTGGCTTCAGTAAGTTAAAAAAATATTATATGCATCTTAATGTCGGTGTTGTTTATTTTACTCCTATTATTTTTCACATTTATAGTAATTATACGCACAATAAAATTTCGTTTTGTTTAAGCATTTACATAATACTCCTTGTGTGATTTTAATCAATAATTTAAAAAATTGCAGTACTTTGAGAATTATTACCTGAAACATAAACTATATTTTATTGCAGGTTTGGATATTTGTATTTCAACAGCTCAATGAATTTTTCAAAAATAGTTACTTTGTTTATTGTAAAATTCGTTTATTGTAACTACTGAATATAGCATTGTGAAAATCCTTTTAGATTGATTTCAGTCTGTACAGTTTATGTTAATTAACTCATTTTATTACGAAACTTTTAATTTTCATTAGCTGTCCCCAAAATGCAAATGGGTTACGACTAGTTAAGGCCCAAATCTTGAAAGTTTTAGATAAAGAGCTTCTGGCAGCGACGCTCGTAGTTTTATCTCATCCAGCTCTGCTACGTTAGTATTCCGACGTTAGCCATATTTCTAGTCGAAGTTAAATCACGCAGTTAAAACTTTAGCCAATACTTAGTTAGTCCATTTAAATTATAGTCTCTTCCTACGAATTACTTTAATTTGGAAATTTGACTTTCTATTATCGAATAGCCGCAAATGACAGAGTTTTAATATGTACGCAGAAGTTGGGCAAACGTTGAATTCAAAATTTTAATAAAAAGGTATTTAAAACATTCTTAGGACTTTGTTGTAATTTTTATAAACGGAGCGATGATTCACTTATCAATCTAAGTAGGTTTTGAAGGACTTTATATTAACTTACACAGATTAGAAAACCCTATGGCTCTCAACTTTATAGAGCAATGCCCGGAAGAGTGCGACATTCACTCTGCTTGCTTCCTATAGACTCAAGTGACTACAGCAACAACAAGTCCAAAGGAAGGGTTTGATTACATATTAGACACCATGCAAGAGTCTATGACGCACGCCATTAGCTTCGATTGTAGAAGTGAAGTTCAGAATTGGCGTTTGTATAAAGATTAGAAAAATTACAACAACAAAGGCGGCAACAGCGTAAGAAACATATTGTGAGCGCATAGAGCTTGTGATATTCAATGTGCCAAATAAAAGAATGAGTATCATCAGATGGATTGCTTAGTTAGGAACTTGCAGACAAGCGTGATTTTGGAAGTAGATGTTTTAAAAGTAACTAACTA
>KK113038.1:17275-35370 GCA_000611955.2 Stegodyphus mimosarum | reverse complement strand
GTTGGAAAGCATCCGGATAAAAAAGAAGGAAGTAAAGCCATAAGCCCTGTACCTTAAAGAATTGCCTTCGGTAGAAAGAGAAAAAGCTCTAAGAATTTGTAAGATTGTTTTCAGAGTTATTTGATGAGACAGGGTTCACTCTTGTGGTAAGTCTCAAGATAGACATGGGAAATGAACCTCCACGCAGACAGGAACCCTACCAGTATGAGAAGGTCAAAGAGGACATAACAGGAAAACATATTGAGAAAATATTGAAAAACAAAATTATAATCCTCAGGAATATTCCCTACGCTAGCCCTGTAGTTTTATGTAGAAAAAACAGTAACAGTCACAGGGAATTAAATAGTACCCCGAAATGTCCCGTTTACCACCTACCAATAATTTGCTAAATACTAAGGGAAATAAAATCCACTTAATATATCACTACACTGCATCTCACTTCTGGATATTTCCAGATATGTGCGAAACCTGAAGATGTTCCGAGAGCGGTATTTATTACTAAATAAGAGGAATAGGCATTTTTGAGGATGCACTTTGGCATATTGGTGCACTCGCTACATTTCAGACCCATACAAAGTAAGGCATGGACATAATTTCAAAGCCCATACTAAGTAAATTATTTTATACTTAAATGACATAATAGGTCCTAGTAACAGAATGGATCAGCACATTTAGCATTTTTGGAACTTTTTTACGCTTCTAAAGCAGGAAGTAAATGCAGCAAAATGTAAATCGGCAGCCAAAGAACTTTGATAAATGGGGGTACCAAATATCAAAGCATAGAAGTCAAACACAAGAATAAAAATTTAGCAATTATAAAGTAATCAGCACCAAGCACTAACTTCAAGAAACTAACATCATTTTTGGGCTTGTGAAACTATTATGGAACACTTATTAAAATAGCAGCCGCGCATCACTTATTAAGGTAGAAGCCGTGCTTATGCAAGACAATCAGCCGATAGCGTAATTTAACAAAACAATTACCCCAACTCAGAGAAATTATATAGTCACTGAGAAAGTTGAGGAAAAAATACAGTTGGTAAATTGTATACAAAAATACTTTATGCAAAAATACCTGATGTACGCAAATACCTCGCTTAGGTTGTTATCCTAAGTCCACGACTTTTTCTGAACTCAGAAACCCGAGTCTCATCGAGAATTTATTTGAGCTCCCAGCAGGCGACAGGTGACAACGATCGGAGACTCCTGCTGGCTAGCAAAGGTTAGCAGGAATTGTCTCTACCCTCCTGTCAAGAGTTTGTTATAACAAAAATTAATTTTGACATGGCCAGACACGGGCAACAGTACATAAATGATTCGTTACAGATGAATATCTTTTCCTAGTACATAATGAATAGTTTGATCTGAGAGAAGTTAAGCTCGTTTCATAACTAAGAAAGAAAGTTTAAAACACAATACCTAAAATTACACTAATTAAGCTAAAATTAGTACTAAAAATAAACTAAAATTAGTACTAAAAATAAACTAAAATTAGTACTAAAAATAAACTAAAATTAAAAATAAAATAAAAATAAGTATACACAAATTATAAATTTACGACCACTAAAATTAAAGGGAGCAGAGTAAGAGGGTAGCAGAAAGTACGCGAATGTCAGGACACAGCTAGAGGTCAAATGAATATCTTCGTAGATCGTTAGCGAGAGGAAAGCCAATGTTGAATGGCGGTAAACGTTATGAAAATAGAAATTTTCACATGCGAGTAGCAATTGCCAAGATAAATTACAAAAGGGAAAAGTGGGGAGAAGAAAGCAGTAAGAAATCAAACAACTAAGCGGTACTGAAATACAGGAGAAAATATTCCCTCTCGGATTCACTTAAATACTGTAATAATAAAAATATGTGTTCCTGCCAGTAACATAAGTGCTAGTAAGCTATTACCTGAAGACGCTTGATTGGATATAGGAGCACAAAGTAGGTTTTGGCTGAAAAAGGAATGTTAAGAAATTTTAAGCAGTACAGAAAGTTTGGGGTTGAAGGAAAAAGGTTACTGCCATCCAAGGCAAACTGTGTGAATGTATAGAGAAAGTCAGATTAAACTTTCACGTAAGAAATGAGCATCAGAAGGTGGTTATCTTTGTTGTGAAAAATCTGTAACCTCTAGTAATTTTTGGAGTGCATTTTTTAAAGGCGACAGCGGCGAAAACCAGTTTTCAGGAAGTCATGGTACAACTCGAGATGAACTAGATGGATCAAGCACAAGTGCAGGCACCGAGAAATTTTGCTGATTTGTTTGCTGAAGAACCAACGTTAACGCAAATTGTAAACCACAGCATAGACACAGAAAATAGCCCCTCGTCGAGTAAAGTCTTACGCTACGATAGAGGTAGAAAGAAATGATAGAAAAACACGTCCAAAAGATGTTAAATATAAAATTTTAATTCCCATAAGTAGCCCAGTAGCAGTAAGCCGCGAGAAAAAAAATAATCTCCCATCGATGGACAATAAAGCATGGCGTTTTGCAATTGATTATCGAAAATTAAATAGTTTAACTAAATATCCTGTCCATCCATTGCTAATAATCGAGGAAATTATACGGCAAATTATACTCAGAACAATTATATGGCTACAGAAAGGAAAATATCAATAGTTGTAATGTTCATAGACAGAAAGAAGTAGTTTCAGTCTAAGTAGGGTTCAGTAATAAGTAGGGTTTAGTTAATAGTAACCTATTAAACTTACACAGAATATAAGGCCCTACAAATCTGCAAAATCTTGCGTTGCGTTATTATGCTAACCATGCTGTTCTGCGTTCGGAAAGTTCATGGAAAAGTTACATGCATGAACCTTAATATAATTGCATTCGAATGTTAAAGAGTGTTAAGTTTACTTTCTGTAGATGAAATAAGTATAAGAAGTAACATATCTGAGATAACGTAGTTCATACTGTAGAGCAAACGGCTTTAAAACACCTTTCAGCCATTTGGAGTGACGTCACATGTTGAGCAAGACTTCAGTATTTTTCATCAGAAACAAATCACTCTCAATGCTACAACTACTACATCTGTCGAATGTCTCACACACTAACCCTGTTGTTCCAAGGATAAACTTGAGGATGGTTGCTGGTCTTCCTTATCAAGATGGTTCTTTGCGGGTTAGTATTTTCAGATAATTCATGTTATTCAAAATGATGCCACAGCGAATCTATAAACAACACTAAAAAAGGAAATTCTACCGGTGCATTGAGAAATATCGAAATGCTGAAAAAAAAATAGTCCTGATGAATGGTATTTAGAAGTTGACTAAACTTGATTTAGAAGGTTACTATTAGCTAATATTCATATTTCAAATAGAACTTCCCACAAGAAGTTTCATCGAACCTTTAGGTATAGAGTATAGTACGACACTTTATATGGATGTACATTGTATGATTATGTTTGAAATATAAAATGTACGTCATTAAATTATATGAAAATAGGGGTTTACATCTTGCTACAAACATCTTACATACATCTTGCTACAAAGCAACTTATTCTGCATTTGAAATCTTATTTTCAAGCGAATTTACTACTTACATCTAACGTGGATAATATACGCGTTGTTGATCCGAGGTGCTACGTATATTTTCTCAGTTTATTTGAGTAAGCTGTAAAATAAGATACATATAACTCCTATTTTCCGGAACGTAGCTCAATTTTCTTCCAAACATTGCGATCGCATTTAATACAACACTCCTCTAGTAAAAAGCTATTGCTTTAAAATAAGCCTCGACTCTAAAAAATAAAAGTTTCTTCTACTTCTGTGATTAAATTTTATTCAAACACGGCCATTTTCATGAGAGGATCTTTTTATTTAACAGTTTGCCAAAGTAATAACAGATTCTTTGAAGAAATGTATGCAACTAGAGAAATATCGTAGGTTATCCGTTTCAAAAATTAAATTGTCGATAAATTTCTCTCTTTTTGCATTACGAAATAATACCTAAATATGAATATTCAGGAAGAAAATAACAAAAGGAAATGTATCAAATGCTACATCTTGGGAAAAAAAAACATATTAAAAAATAAAGAATTTAAAAATTGGAAATAGATGTCTTTTTACAGTATCAGAATTATAAATGCCAATGCGTCAAATTCTATGCAATTTTAAAAATCCCACACATATTTAGTATTTAACATTAAATAATAGCAGAATTTTCTTCGGCATAATATTAATATCAATAAAATATTTAATTTCTTTAATAAAAGCAGTTCTCAAACCTCGAACCTTTTGAATATCTACTCCTCAGGGAATCTCTACGCAAAAATTTATTATGTATCATTAGAAGTAAATTTTTTTTTATTCGTACCTGAAGTACATTTTTTACCTTCTTAAACAGAGTAATAAAAATGCGTTGTATTTTCCTTATGTACACTGCGCAGGGGAAAAGACAAGACAGTTCTATATCTTCCGTTCTACTGGGCCGATTAACGAAATTCAAATTTCTTTTTTTATGTCTCGAAAATACGACTTAGGATAGCATTAGATTTATATAAAACATTGTTCTAATATAAGCATTTTGACACAAAATCGGACTTTTCTGAAGTGACATGCCAATTTGTTTCCATACTTCCTTTCTACGACTCAAACTGCTAAGTTTTATAAAATCGCCCTAGTACTTTTTAAAAAAATAGCTCTCAAAATTTTAGCTCCTCAGTGTTAATTGAATTTGATATATATTTATTAATCTCTTTTTTTATTAAACTTACTTCATTCTAACTTTCACATTTCGAAATCTTTTATTTTACTTATTTATTATATATAAATAAAATTATATTATTACTTATTTATTATATATAAATAAAATAATATAATTTATTATTATAAATTTTCGAAACAATTTTGAGTTATAACCTATCATATTTTTACCATCATCTTAAAGTAGATGTATTTCTAAACATACCTGCAAACAATTAGAATTTTTTATTCAAAATTTCCTAAGATATACGTAAATTTACACATTGGCGCATATTGAAATTTGACATATTTGTTCTAAACAATAATAACGCCAAATGTGCTTTACGCACTTTATTAAAATTATTTGAAAGTATGAATAATGCCTTTTTTTCCACTCGTGTACAATGAAAAAAAGGAAAGGAAAATAGGTTGCTTTAAACTAAGAAGTTCGCCGAGTTAATTATTCCTGGCGCAAACTGAAAAAAAAATGAGCCAAGATAAAGTTTTAAATTTCTCCATAAATTTCTCACCAAAAATTACAAAATTTAATATCCTAGCGTAATTTGAATCGTAGAATCTGAATATGGAAAGCAATTGGTATGCTATTTCAGAAAAAGTCCGATTTTGTGTCAAAATACCTATGTTAGATTAATGTTATATGTAAATCTAATATATATCCTATGTTGCGCTTTCGAGACATGAAAAACGCAATTTGAATTTCCTCAATCGGCTGAGTAGAACGGGAGATATAGAACTGTTTTCCCCCTTTTTTTGCATATTATACATAGGAAAAAGTACATTTTTTAACGTAGTTTATCTAGTAAGCTGTTATAAACAAAAATAACTATTCTCAACCTTTATCAAAAATGTAAAAATTGGAAATCAAACTATTCATTAAAAAGGCCTCTCATGTTAGTAAATACTATTAAAATCTGAATCTAAACTGATTTTCAAAATGAATAAATATTTTAACATTTAATTAAAATCTGTCAATTACACGTAATGAATATTTTGTTTTATTTCTGGTTTATAAGTAAATTAAAACAAATTTATTGTCGCAGCCTGAGAAAAAAGTGTTTTGTGCAATATAGCTTTATCAAAAAGGTAAATATCAGAAATCAAACTATTCATACAAAAGGCCTCGAACAGAGATTTGTATTGCTCAATGTGTCATAAAAATTTTAATCGAATATCTATATACAAATAGTTTCTTTTTAAAAAAAAACATACATTATTAATAAATACTTCTTACTATTAAAATATCAATTTCAACCTCTGAACTGTCTTTCACTTTGCAAAAATATCAGTTTTCAAAAAGTAAACTGAAATCTGAAAATAATTTTTTATTTGTTCATTTTCTTTTAAGACATAGGTATCAATTTGTATATGTTTTGAAAAGAAGAAAGGTATTCTATATTGGTTCAGTTTTAATCTACGTTTGTTATTTTAATTTTAGGATTTATTATTTTATTTTTGCATGCATTTTCAAAATCATGATATTAAACAAGTTGCAATCTAGCTATATCGGGAAACCTTGTGTCAACTAACGTGTGGTAAGTAAAATCAAGTTAATGAGATTTAAAAAAGAAATAAGAATAATCCTAATTCGTTCTTGAATTAGAGTAAATTTCAGTGTACACATTTAGGAGTAGAGTGGCTGAAAGATTTTAGGACTGATCAGCTTGAAAAACCTGACAGATTTGATAATTCAAATTCAGGTGAGTCCACGAGTTGTACTTTCTTTTTCTTTTTCAAAATACTATTCCTCACTTTGAATGAAATTTTTCACGAATGATTCAAGCATATAAAATAAATTGTGTCATCTCATTTAATCAGGATTCTCTTAGATTCTTATACGTAATTTGAGTGTAAAACTAAATTTAAGAATTTAAGAAAGGATAATTTTCTCATCCAGTAAAATAAGATTCCTATTTCTCAACGAGCAGACTTTAATTTCTTATCGAAATTACTAAAATATCATCATCATCGATGGCTGATACCATGTTTCAAACCTCATGTTAGTAAATACTATTAAAGCCTGAATCTAAACTGATTTTCAAAATGAATAACATTTTAACATTTTATTAAAATCTTTCGATTACACGTAATGAATATTTTGCTTTATTTCCGTTTTATTGCTAAATTAAAACAAATTTATTGCCGCAGCCTGGGAACAAACTGTTTTGCGAAATATAAAAAGCTGAATTAATTGATTAATTACTTGCACAAAAGGGGAAATAATGTCATTTCACTCTTTTCCTTTGACTGATAATCACATATACTGAATTTCCTTTAAGTAAGGTTTTCTTGTGTCTCTTTGTATAAATTAAATCTGACATTTAATTTCTCTTTTATCATTGTTATTCCAAAATAAACATTTCAACTGCAAGTCTGTCAGCTAGCTGAGAAGACATTAAAAAATCGTAAGTCTATCCAGCTTATGGAAAATTTCATCAAATAAATATCTACAGTCTCAAAAATTGAGATTATTTCAAACAAAATTTAAGAAATATTTTATAAAAGCAAAAAATGAAAAAAAATTGCAATAATTTACACAATTGTCGAATTTTTATAAGTTATTATTAAACCCTATTACTATTAAATTATTATAGTAATTTATAGATTTTCTTTTTAAGAAGTCAAAAACGAATCCATTGTCATGAGAATAAGGAATTAGTGAAATATTGAGAATTTAATAATGTATTTAAATGATCTAGAACCTGAGAAATGGTATGCGACTGGAAAACTGGAAACAAGAAAGACACTGAAACTGGCCCGTAAAGACTTAAAAATCTCCAAACGTGTCAAGAATCTGGCAACACTTTAATGACATTCGCGATGTATGCAGACAATCAGATCAAGGACAAAACTGTGCCACAGCAGATTCTCAGGACCATAATTTAGCAACGATTGTTAAAGGAATAGACTACTGACGTCAACGCAGTTTGCAAAGGAGTTCGCTGCAGTTGCAGGAGCTCTCGACTATCCAGATACACCAAGAGTAACAGATTGCATAAAAGAGGAATGTAGGCAAAGAAATCCATGATTTGAATCTGTGTAACTCGAGTTATCTGCTAGCATTGGTGCCAGGATTATCGAGACTGTAATACCGCGAATTGCAGCCAAGTTCTCTTTACTGATGAGTCTCCATTTTATTCGGAAACGATTCCAGACAAATTGTAATAATCTTAAGTGAATAAAATACAGGCAGTGAAAGGTATCTGTGAAAAGGTTAGTACAAAGGTGATGTTATGAGCGGACATCATTTTGAATAACCATATTGGCTTATACATTCTTACTAGTCCAGTCCACCTATGATAGAGATTAGATTCTTGGCTTTTTTGTCAGGTTGTTTAAGAATTAAATGAATAATATCTTTCTCCTAATGGATGATAATGCTCGTTCTTATTACGTTGCACTAATAACCGATGCATTCTGAAGGCACAGCAGACCAGCGAATGGCCAAGTGTATATATTCTCCTGATTTAAATCCAAAAGAACATGCACGGAGCACACTAGGATGTGAACATTCATTATTGCAGCCTTTATTTAGAACTTGCTAGAAGCTTTAAGGCGTTATTTATCGTGGCGACATTTTGTTACCCGAAGAACTCTTGAAGAATCTTATACACAGCATGTAACATCGCTGTAAAGCTTACTTAAACACACCTTATTAATGTTCTACAAATATGTGTAAAAAGGTTCAGTACCAACTTTATATCACGTTTCCTATATTCTTATTTAAATTTAGTTTTAACAGAAATAAATAATTCTTCCATATGAAGATATGTCAGATATGAGAAAGTAAAGATTTTATCCAAATTCCACGTTCTTAACAGCTAATAGTTCAAGTTACGTACTTTAATTTTTCCACCAGTGGATTTGTAAAAAGGGTTTTGTTGTGCTACTGAAACCTCATAACTTATCAAAACCATTTTCAGTTTTTTATGTTTTTCAATGAGTAATAAAGCGAAACTAATGTTTAGGTTGTGTGTAATAAGCAAATAGATTTTTTATATAACTTGTTTTTTGATATTTGTTATTTGATATGATATCGCTTATATGAAATCAATCAATTGGTATGTTATACGTTTTGATTGTACAGCTGATGTACGAGAACTTTTATTCCGCGATTAATGTGCCTGAAAGTGAGAAATATCATTACAATATTTTAAATTTTGAAAGCAAGTTTTCAGTTAAATATTACTTTTCTTACACAGTAAATTTTCCCTTCTCCGACTTAAACAGGCAGGCAGAACATCGGATAAGCAAAAATGTGAGATAAGGTATTATAAAAAAGAAACATGTTAAACATCAAACTGAGTTTACATATCACGAGCCTAATAATCATGTTTTACAAAAAAACAGGAAATTAACTTAAAAAATAAATATATAGTCACAAAGTAGTCAGTAGTTAAATGCAGTACGTACAGTACTTCAAAAGTTCAGTCTTGTGATGGCTGACAGAAATTTTTGAGCGTAGTCTTCTTTCTGCACGAGTTTTGTTTCTTCGATGCCAAGTCTCTTGTCATATTTTCACTATCACTATGCCGATTACTATAGCTTCTTCTTGTTGCTCACTATATTTGGTTAGAGTTTCTAGAATTTAAACTCCGTCGTTACGTGAAACTCTGCGAGGCTCAGCAGTTGGTGCTGGATCTTGATCTTCAATTTCATCATCGCAGTTGACAAGAACGACTATTTCTTCAACAGTTACTTCATACTGATCGTCATCCTTCATCCAACTTTTCATTTGTTTCCGTTTTCATAATTTCACTGTAGCCTAGCAACTTCTTCCATGACTTGGTAACTGTAGCCCTTATGTCAGCCCAGCCCAGTGCAACTCAATAAGCATCGTTATTTACATTGATGCGTTTCAATTTTCAATCAGTTTAGTCCTTCTTCGGTTCCTTTTGTCAGTGTAGACAATATCTTCCTGAATTTTTCCTTATTATTGTTTCTAAAGCTTTTCGATCGATACGTTTGCATGTGGCGGTTATATTGCGGGGGGGAGAAGCAGAAGCACTGTCTTAATATCACTGTCTTGAAGTTCCTCTGCATCCGGGGGATTTGGTGCGTTATCAGCAACAAAACAGCTTTTCTGAGTATGTTATTTTCTTTAAAAAACTTTCCTGTTGAAGAAATGAATTCCTTAAAGAATCAGTCTTTGAAAATTTCACTGCTTAGCCATATTTTAACTACACTATTTTACAAGAACGGCATTTTTTTAAACTATTTGAAAGATTCTAGGATTGTAGTCAATGGTCCATGGCGACCAGCTGAGAGAGCTGTCGGCTGAGCAGGATGATGTCAGTGATTCATTTGAGGCAATGTCTCTTGGACTTAGTATAGGCTTTCCAGCCCCAAGGAGATTAGTAACAACAACAACCGGAATGCAGTATTTTCCAATAATTACAAAGTTCGCTTTGAGGTTTGCTGTAGCATTATTGTACGTTAAAATTCTCAGATTTGTTTTGATACGCTTATAGCCAGGGCTGCCGTTTCAGTTCTGGCCAAAACACTCTTGTTAGGTAACATTTTCTAATTTAGGCCTGTCTCATCACAACTAACATCTGATCATGCCTCAGGCATTCAATTTCAATTAATTCCTCGAAATTGGTTTTTTATTTTTGGATTTTTTTATGGCAATTCTCATTTTTTCATAATTCGTTGATAGGTTTTCACCACAGACGCTTAACTGAGGGATGCAGTAGCATTCTTCCATCGGTCGAACCAACAGACACTTGCTGTATTTTCTGGATCTCAATCATTGAAATAATTACGAAAATGCAATGCCGTTTGCTGTAAAAAAGAATAAAGGACCCTGAAATATGTACACCTTTGTCCCAGAATTGTGTAAAGCAAACATACAAAGCTTTATTTACTTTTTTATTGTCCTATTTTTTTCATACGTTTTCTGTCTTTTAATGCCTATTCCGCAACTTTTGGTGCATACTATTTTCCCATTTCTGTTCTTTTGCAATTTCAGTCTCCTTATGTTATCTTTCAATGCAAAGTTGTTAGCTACCATCTGCATTATCTCTCTCGTGTCTAGTCTCTTGATTATTTCAAGCTTTTGATCGCAATACAATTTCAAAGATACAATTTTCTTTCTTTCTGTTGTTTCTTTTTCTATTTCAGTTTTCTTTTTATACTTGCATAAATTTCAGCTTTTAAACACCACAACTGTGTTTGTCAAACTGGACGCACCACACGCGGTCACATACGTATAAACACCAACAAAAGATAAAACGATACACTGAATGACAGTACATCAATCATAGTGTATAAGGGCACACCACGTGGCAGAGTCGGACGCAGCGACAACAACAAAAGACTACGTTCATAACCCTTGCGGTTCTCTTTGCTGACTAAGGCTTTTTTTCAATGGTATGTCGAATGAGCAATACTCTATGTGTGCGTAAATTGAAATAAAAATAGCATTTTCCACTTGAAATAAGCAGTATACTCAAATGCATTTTCGGCTTAAATTTCCTGGAGTTCAAAAATATTGTTTGCATGTAAAATTAAATTTCATGTTTTGATGCATCTATTAAAAGCTTTCCGTGTTGTATTTCAGACTATGTATTGCATCTAAGAATATTTCATGAAGTCTCGAATAAATGCGATAACACTCAGAAAATACATTCGTTGACGTCCAAGGAAATGATGTTAAAAAAAAAAGAAATGAAAAGTCTGAAAGGGTTCAGATTTTAATCGTCGTTCAAAACGGTTTGTTAAGGTTTCTTACGCTGTCGCTGAACTTGCAGTCTACCTGTCTGCTGTAGCCATAAATGCTGCTAGCCCATTTCTTTTTTTATCTCTTTAGCTTTATTATTAAGCGTCATTTTCTTCGCCCTTACACCATATGCAATTAGCAGTAAAATTTTTAAAAAATTTAAAAGGAACATATACATAGAATTCCCGATTTGGCACACATTTTGTTCTCAATCTTTTCTCAACTCATCATATGTATGTTCAGTTTTGTTAGTAAGATGGCTTGCGAAATCTTCTTTACACTTCAGCTACATAAAATTCAACTCAACAGCAAAATCATAGTAGAAGGGAGACATACACACCATCATACAACCAAAAGGTCAGGTGGCACTGTCTCTCGTCTGTCAAAAAGGGTTAAATAAAATTTAAGGAAAAGTTATGTAACGAGACATTGGCTAACTCCGAGTTTTGCAAGGTTGTCGATAATCTGAGTGATCCTTGCCTCCAGATGACGTTACCATAAACTTGCAGAAGGCTTCTGTATAGTTAGTTACTGGAGATTTTAAGGTGGTATTCTCTGGTAAGTGGACAAATGGCAAGATAATGGTCTGAATTATTAAGTTCCCCACAGACATAGAGATCTTTGTTCCTGATGCCGTATCTAGTATTAAAATATTTGGGAAAGGGACCTATCTTGTAAAAAATCTTGTTAATTGCGGGGAAGCTACGTTGCCTTTGTTAGCTACCTGTGAGATACAGTAGTATGTGCGTTGGCCTTATTTACATTCATCCCACTCTGTTTGCCATATGATTTGTGCCTTGCGTTTCAGCTGATTCTTCAAGTATCAGTGTGGCCTAAGTGCTGTTTCGGAGTAATAAATACTTCCAGACGTTGCTTCCTCAGCTAATCTAGAAGTAATTTCGTTTCCACTTCACCCATATGCGCTTTCACCCATGAGAACATGATGTTACAATGTTGATGCCTCCGTAAATCTGTTTGGACTTATAAGAGTAACTATAGAGGATATGTAGCGATGGCTGAGTATTTACAGAAGTGCTGACATGTTGTCTGTGTGGATGGTTATGTCTTGTAGATTTCGCTGAGTGATGTACAGGATAGCTCCGGAAATAACTACTGCTTCTGCCTGAAAGACGGTGTTATTACTGTTTAGTCGCTGCTTCCATAGCTGTAAGGTTTCTTCTCCATGCTGAAGAACTAGTGCGTTGCCAACGTTGTATTGTATACATGAGCCATCCGTGTATTTAAACGAAGTGTTGTTGCTGAGGATATTATGAAGGTGCAGATATATGTTTATACCTTGCCCTTTAAGTGTTGGGTAAGTATGTAGCATCGTAACTGGCATTTCATAAATATTAAACTACTGCTTCTTGATCAACACGAATATGCAATGGTGTTAGACCTCCTAGGATACTGACCGATGCAGTTTCTGTTGTACGAAATGCCCTAGTGATGTTTAGCGCAAGCGGGTACTGGACGCTGAAAATATATTTTACTTTCCTCCCTTGCATCGGCTGGGCCCAGGCTGGGAGAAGCATATGCAGCCATTCTTTCTATGACAGTTGAATAGAAAGTCTTTTGAATATTCGAATTTAGTCTTCGACTGTTTCCTTGGCATTTATGGAGTTTGAGGGAAATGTGGCTAATGCGTTGTTTCAGTTCCTTAACGTGGAACCCATGTCAGTCTTCAATCCCACCTACGGCCCAGGTATTTTAATTCTTTCATGATTTTTAATTTTGCTGTTGTTGATTGTGATTCCAGGACTAATGTTGCTCTTGACTTCCTTTTTTGTAATTATAAGGACCTTGGATTTGCCTTCTGAGGTGGTCAGATTCAAAACACTGCACATATTATAAAACTGCTGAGAGGTCTGAGTTCCATGTATCTGCAGCAGGTTTCTGGATTTCCCCCCGGATTATGAAGGCGACATCACCTGCGTTATTACTATTATTTGCGTTATCAATACCATTACTCGTGTGTGCTCAGGCCAGGTAGTAGTTAATATGCTAATGAAGGCCAGATTCTCTAAAAGTGAACCGGTACGTAAATTCCTGTGGGCATCTTCGTGTTCACACGGTAAAATCCCAAAGTATTTAAAAACAACATATCTTTAGAATTTCCGATACTGGAGATAAAATTGTTTTATTCCGTACAGTGCTGCTCGCTTTCATATCGTTGAGTTGGTAATAAAAAATTCATTAAAGTTTCACAAAATAGGAAATATAAAATTCGAAATTCAAAATACGGTCTTCCAGATGCATATGTTCTGGTGAAGGACTACGCCATTCAAACTTTGAAGGCACTAGGTATTGTAGTTCTTTCACAGTGCTAGGAACATACATACATACATACAGATTCTTCATTACTTAATTTCTTTAAAAATAATACAAAGCGAGAATATTTGCTGGCAACAATTTGAAAAGCCGTTTATAGTGGACAACGCAAAATAGCGTTTCGAGACTTACAGTCCGTTCGGACAAACGCCCTTCTGAGTTAAAAATAAAATCTGCCAATCTGAAAACTTTAGATCTCAATATAATTCTCAGAAATGAAATACTACCAAAAATTAAAATTAAATTGCTGTTAAAATATGGGAAAATTTGAAAAAATAATTAATATGAATAAAGCAAAAATATTTGTCTTGCCTTCTAAAATAAAATATGTACTGCTGCAAACTCAGGAAACTAAATCTTCATTATTGAATAAAATTGAAAGCTAACTCAAAAAGTAATTTTAATTTAAAAAAAATTACCATGTTACTGTTTGAACATAATTAGCCAAAAAAATAGCATATGCAACTTATATGCTACTACAAAATTTCATTGTAAATATCAGGCTGGTTTTGAATGGAGGTATACACAAAATTTGCAACCAGAAATTTCGCACTTGACCTATTCCGAGATCTTGCATATCTATTTTATTTATGACCCTAATGGTATAATCTCTTTCAAATGATTAAGTTACGCTACAGTGATCAATGCAATTTTGCAATATTGAAAGTAAATGAATGATCTTAGTCATGTTGTCGATTGGTAACAATATTTAAGTGAGAAACGAATTTATTGAAAGTGAAAACAATAGCACTTTGAAGGCAATTAAAACTGTTTTAATTCCAGAGAACAATATTATCAAGATGTTTCTCCAAATGTGTAAACAGAAATTCATCATTATGTCGATATACGGAACCATGCGTTTACCTTGATCTAATTTGTACTGGATAGAATAATATCATTTTGAAATAGGAACTTTAAAAAGGAGAAAATGTATTATTTTACAAGTGTTTACAATGTTTTTACCGTTATTAATAACACCAAGGAGCCCACTTTTCGAATCCTTCTCCCCTTCCACTGTCAAATCGCCTTTTAGAGGAAGATTGCTTTGATGTTATCAATTACCATTTTCCTTTCCGTTCCTTAGTTTAACAAATAGATATGTCTTGTCCTGCCGTGCAATTATTGGCCCATAATTGCAAAATCTAGCTTCTGGAAGTAATACAAGAACGTCAGTCTAAGGTATTTGAAATTATCGAACAGATTTTACGTTAAGAAACTTCATCTTCAGTAAGCAAGCCCTTTCTGTGGAAGATATTTTTTGAAACCAGCTATAAATCTGATCGATAAATATGTATCAACAGCAGCTATAGAATTATCATACAAATATATTTGATTTAATGTTTTTTCTCAAAATACATATTTGCTCCACTTAAATGCGGTATTCATGAACTACGTGCATCGATAAACAAAAGCAATGTAACAATAACAAAATGACCAAATCTCATAAAATTTTATCAGTTGGATAACTTCAGATCAGGAAGAGGAGGGAGAATTGACTTAACACTACAGACATGAACTATAAAAACCACCGCTTTATCAATCCCAAAATTACTAAGCAATTGGTTTAACAAACAGCGGCTTTTTACTAGAACTAGATGCTTTTGAGCTATCACGTTGATTTAATACACGTACTACAGGTTGAGGATCAGAAAGCCGAAATAGATATTTATCTGTTAAAAATGGTATAAAAGAAGTATCGCTACCAGCATATTGGAAGAAAGAGTTCTTGAAAATGTTTCCGGAAAAAAATTAGTAAGCTAAACTGATAAATTGTCTTTAGAGGTTAATCTTATTTATGCTTTTGTTTGTTAACTTTTCTAATGTAAAATTGTCTTCGACTAGGAATTTCAAATCTATTGAACCATAGAAATTGTATTAAAAGCACTAGAGCAATAGTTTGCTCCTAAATCTTAAAATTTGCTTCTATGATTTATTTCTCTAACATAGTAAGTGATTAAAAATAATAATTTTATTTTATAATAATCTTTTACAAGGAAAACAAAAAGTGATAAAAATACCAGAAAAAATAAAATCTTAGATTTATGGAAATAGTTTCTAAGAATTTGGATAAAAATGCTTTCGAATATTCTTCAGAACTGACAGACTTACTTCAAAATTGATAAATAATATTACATGCGTTACAACAGTGATTAGATCCTTTTTATTTCCGAAAATAATGCCAACTATTTTAAGCTCATTACATTGAAATTGTAACATCTTTTTAAACATACGTTTATTTATTTATTTTACACTAAATATTTTCTCCATACATAAATATTGAGCTTCTTTTCTTTTGAGCAAGAAAATCATGCAACAAAATTTATCGGACATTTATTATTTTATCAAATAAAAACTAAAATTATTAGCACACAATTTGTTTTGGAGTTTATTTTTAGCTTTCAAATATATACTTATAAGGTTATAGAGTGGGGCGCAGCCCCCAGTCCTCCTAGTTGAGATAACTCAATCCTATGACTCTAAGATGGGGACTTGCCCAGCCAACAACAAACGAGGGCAGCCAGCGACCCAGCCGTGTTCAAAACACCTAACAAAATCATAAAATATAATAAATACACTCACGTTTGTGAAAATTGCAACACCATGAAGGACTTACGCGAGTGAGCTGAAATTTTCAGGAAATGCAAAGTAGCGCATGATATGCAAATGATTAGAATTGCAAATCCGTAGCGCCTGCGTATGCTGAGCAGCGCCCTCTGAACGGCTGATGGATAAGTACTGATTAATAAATTTTGAGCAAATATGCTAAAGTTACCAATTACATAATAAAATCACTAATATTTAAATTTTTGATGTCTTCTGACTAAAAGATGTGTTGGCCTCGCCAACATCTTTATTAATATATTTCTTACAAAAGTATACAGAATATATTTACTACATTAATCAGAAGAAAAGTAATACAATTGTTATTAAATGCAGTCATACAGTTTACAAAAATCGTTATACAGAGCAGAGTGTTGGGAGTATACAATTACTACCGTTGGATATTTACATAGTACATATTACTTATATTGATTTAATTATACAATTGTTCTTCATATGTATATATATATTCCATGAATAAGGAGATAAGTTTTCTTCCTTTATCATTTAATATTAGAGTTCTTATATTGTCTCTAGTGATATGAAATGGGAATAATTCTCGTCTTTTCTGGTCCGTGCTTGGACAGTCTATGATCATGTGTAGTGCATCCGCATCATTTTGACCACATGCACAGCTGCATAGGTTGGCACGTAATTTAAATCTATTTATGTATTGCGGAAATGCTCCATGATTTGTCAGAACTTGATTTAGGAAGAAGTCACAGAAGTGACGTTTCTGAGAAACACTTGGTAGAAGTTGGAATGTGTGTCGACCTGTTTCTTCTTGGTTCCATCTCTGTTGCCATAGATCTTTTGCCATAATCTTTGCCATTCTGCGTAAGTAACTTAGAGGTATCCTGCAATTTACTTGATCTTGGGCATAAATGCCCTTCTTCGCTAAAGAATCTGCTGTCTCATTTCCGATACATCCTTGGTGTCCCCTTACCCAGTGTAGGGACGAGTTAGTGAAGCTGAGGAGCTTCTTTATTTCTATGATATGATTATTAGGAATATCATATTTATTTAATGATTTTAGAACTGCTTGACTATCTGTATAGATGCTTGCCTTTAATTTATTTTTCTTCAACCATTTTAAAGCTTCTTTAAGCGCCAGTGCTTCTGCTTGATAGACAGAACATCTGGTTATAGAGTGGGGCGCAGCCCCCAGTCCACCTGATTGAGATAACTCAATCCTATGACTCTAAGATGGGGACTTGCCCAGCCAACAACAAACGAGGGCAGCCAGCGACCCAGCCGTGTTCAAAACACCTAACAAAATTATAAAATATAATAAATAATATTTATAGAAAAAAAAAAGCCCCGGGGAAACCAAGCATCGAGAACCGAGTAACAAAAGAGTTAGTATAATGAAAAGAAACAAAATAATAAATACGAGTGTGTATGGTTGCCAGCAAGAACCAGAACCCAAAAAATCCATTCACTCCATAACTAACAGAACAAAAATAAAAATTAAACACAAAATAGGTTATAATATGACACAAGACAAGACATCACCACATATAAACAGGCATACAAAACAATACATTTATAAGGTATATCTCCCACATTCTTAGCGTGCCTTCGTGGTGTAATGGTCAGAACACTGAGCCGGTATTTCAGAGGTCCGTGGTTCGATTCCCGGCGAAGGAATTGCATATTTTTCATGTCTCCTGCTCCGAAATAACCTAATGTCTCTACAGTGGCGCCCGAACTAAAAGGGTTGTGAATGATGACTCTCCACACCCAGGAT
>KK113038.1:0-17233 GCA_000611955.2 Stegodyphus mimosarum | reverse complement strand
AAATAACCTAATGTCTCTACAGTGGCGCCCGAACTAAAAGGGTTGTGGATGATGACTCTCCACACCCAGGATTTGGCGACTAGGTCCCCTAAAACCCTAGTCGCCCTTTAAAAAGGGGAGTATATAAGGTATATCTCCCACATTCTTAGCGTGCCTTCCTGGTGTAATGGTCAGCACACTGAGCTGGTATTTCAGAGGTCCGTGGTTCGATTCCCGGCGAAGGAATTGCATATTTTTCATGTCTCCTGCTCCGAAATAAACCTAATGTCTCTACACATTTAGCAAATCAGTTATTAACTCACTACATCCAATTTTACTTCTAATAGACTCCAACAGTTTCTCTGTTTTCATTTATAAGCTTCATAATATTTTGTGTCAATTCAATTAAATTTTCATAATTTTTATCAAAATCTTCTTTATATTTGCTTTTATATTGTTCCCTCAATCTCCCAGTAAGCACACAATCATTTAAATAAAGTTCTGATGAGTATATAAGGTATATCTCCCACATTCTTAGCGTGCCTTCGTGGTGTAATGGTCAGCACACTGAGCCGGTATTTCAGAGGTCCGTGGTTCGATTCCCGGCGAAGGCGCAGCTAATTATTCATGTCTCTTTCTACGAAATAACCTAATGTCTCTACAAGCTTCATAATATTTTGTGTCAATTCAATTAAATTTTCATAATTTTTATCAAAATCTTCTTTATATTTGCTTTTATACTGTTCCCTCAATCTCCCAGTAAGCACACAATCATTTAAATAATGTTCTGAATCCCCATATTTATCACATTTTTTACATTTATCATTTTCCTGGAGGCCAAATCTGTGTAAATATGCGGAGAACCGCCCGTGTCCAGTCAAAAATTGATTACAATCTATATTATTATAGGTTTTCATATTTCTAGTAATTTTAATATTCTTTAACAAGCCTTTATTTCTTTCGGACGATTCCCAGCCATTTTTCCACTTTCTTATTATATTATTAAATAAAATAGTATGTACTTTCCTCCTAGAACTTTGTACATTATTATCAATTACTCCTTCCTTAGTGGACAATTTGGCAAGGACGTCCGCTCTCTCGTTGCCCACATTACCGTCATGTGCTTTTATCCAATGTACTTTTATATTATGTAACTTTTTTAATTTATTATACACATCCTTAATTTCATTAATCAAAATATTATCATTAACCGGACCCGAGAGTGACTGCAAAACAGATAGTGCATCTGAATATATATTAATACAATATTTAATATTCAAACTTTTCTCAATCCAAAGTAATGCATTATAAATGGCGTACATTTCTGCTTGGTACACAGAATTGAGCTGACGTAATTTTATTTTAATATTTTCAATCTCAATTCCGTGAAAAAAGATTACACAAGAGCAGCCAATATCACCCTCGAGCCCGGATCCATCTGTAAAAATGTCTATCTCTTGGTTTTCCAGGAATAAACAGTCATATGATATATTAGTTTTTTCCTTTGGATGTCTCAAGTAAATGTTATATTTTTCATAAGCACCATTATCGATATCAACCTCATCAGTTTCTATATTATCTATTATTTTATTTGCCAGAAGAAATTTTTTATAGTAATATTCATATGCAACTGAGAGAGGCGGAACGCCTGCCAACACACAAATGACCTCCTTAGAAACAGTTCTAAAAGCACGTGTTATCGCCAGCATCCAGCCTCTCTGTATAGTATTCAGTTTACAACTCAATTTTACCAGCTCCCCTGCCCTGGGACCCCATGATACTTATAAGGTATTTCTCCCGCTGCTTAGGCCTTCCTGGTGTAGTGATCAGCCCGCTCGACGCGTAATCGAGAGGTCCGTGGTTCGAGTCCGGGCAACGGCATTGCTCATTTTTCATCTCTCCTACTTTCGAAAGAAAACTAATGTCTCTGCAGTGGCGCCGGAACTAAAAAAGGTGGTGGATGGTGATTCTGCACCCACCACCAGATTTGGCGAATGGATCCCCTAATTCCCAGTCGCTCTTCAAAACGGGGGAGCATATAAGGTTCTTCTCTCGCTTCCTTAGGATGCCTTTGTGGTGTAGCGGTCAGCACGCTCTGCGAGTAATCGAGAGGTCCGTGGTTCAAATACCGGCGAGGTCATTGCTCATTTTTCATCTCTCCTGCTTTCGAAAGAAAACTAATGTCTCTACATGCTTTAATCTTTTTGGCACGAATTCAACAAGATTTTGTATCATTTTCAGCCTAATATTTCTCCAGCGATCTTGTGTTACTCATTTCAGTTATTATTTTAAAGAAATGTTTTGTTTTTGAACTCTATATTCCATTTGTTATCAAATATGTTCAAGAGGTTTTAATCTGAACCCCGATGAAGTAGTTTGAACATTTCAGGAATATTAAACACCATCTATAGCCTTATATTCATAGCAACATGTTTCATACCATCGTCTTAGTAGAATTCGAAATTAAATTTTTGTACTGATGATTTCAAATTTCATTTTGAAATAAGTTCTTATTTGCTCGTTACCAATAAGCTTTAGATATTGATTCAAACAGTGCCATACATCCTTGTATCATAACATCTCCACTATCAATTTTTACTATTAGAAATAATTTCAGTTTTGGAAATTCTTCTTTGGTCCTTTTTTAAAAACTAGTCTTTTAATGAGAGATATTAAATTAGGTTTTCTCATCAGACATTACCTTATTTCGATATTCACAGTTATTATTCCTCATATTTTGAAAAAGGATACTTGAAAGTTTTCTACTTCGCTAATGGGGAATTTTTAATTTAGCATCCAGTATTATAGCTAGCATATCGGATTACTACAGTGGCCATATTTGTTTTCAGACACCTAACAAGGTATTTTATCCCTCCTTCCCGCTTGCCTCGTGATGTAACTGGAAGCACGTCCGAAGCGTAATCGGAAGGTCTGGAGTTCGAATCCTAGCGCAAGCACTGGACATTTTTCACGTCTCCTGCATCGATAAACCTAATGATTTTACAACATGTATATCTGAAACTTATTTGCATAGATCTTGTAGTAAATACTGAAACTTAGATTCAGTTTTTTTCATAATGTATTTTAGTTATTTCTCTAGTTTAAGACTTACAAAATAAACATCTTCAATATATTCTTTGCCACAAAATAATTTCTTCAAAATGTGTTAATCAGTAACTCATACAGTAATTCAGACATTCGTAAGTTTCGTTCAGATGTTTTGGGAAACATGTTTTTTGTCTTTTACTTTGTTTTGTTTAAACAGAAATACATCACAAGCATTATCGTCTGCATTTGGGAGTTATTATTTGTTTAGTAAAATATATTAAAGGTCCCAATGTCTGAAGTGAACACGGCATAACGCGACAAGTAACGACAAGTTCTCTTCGAAATTTAATTATTCACGATTTTAAAGATCATAAAAGTATTCAAAAATTAAAAAAAATCCTTTGTGCAAAGCTTTCAACTATCTTTAATGTGTTAAAACCATGGAAATTACGTGGAACTTTTCCGATTGCGTTGAAGTCTGGACCGCATTTCAAGCTAACACGAGAGAATCGGAAATTTATTCTACGAAAAACGAAACAAAATACAAAAATTAGTAACGTAAAACTTCCATTGGAGTGAATTTAGAAGAATGACTTGCGATAAAAGTGAATCTTGAAAACTGTTAAAAGAGTCATTTTAGCATATGGAAACAACTGGCGATCAAACAAGGGAAAGAAGAAAGTTCTTCATCAGCACCCGAAATCCATTGTAAGCAAAGATTTATCATGTTAGGAAACATTTATAGATGATTCAAAATTCAATATATTTGGGTCCGATGAAAGAATTCTTGTGAGGCGAAAGTCAAATGAAGAACTGAATCCGAAAGCTTATGCCTATTGTTAAGCGTCAATGTGGAAGTATAATGTTTTTGGGTATGTTTCGCAGCTTCTGGTATAGGAAATTTACTTTTAATAGAAAATAATATGCATCAGTATAAATATATAAAAATTATTAATGAAAACTTGAAATTATCAGCAAGAAAAACTTCGAATGCAAAATATATTCAAATTTTAAATGTATTGCGATCTTAAACATGTAGACCTAAATGCTTACTTACGGTTTTTAAATAATTCTTTTGAAATTATCAAAACTCCTTCATATTTTTTGGTCTTTAATTCTATGAATCATATATGGAAAAGCTGGAAAAAGAATAAGAAAACGTGATATATGTTCGAAAGTTCCACTAAAATCCATGCAATATCCACGTAAAGTATAAATTTAACTAAAGGATATGTAACAAAACATTGGATGTCTTGTTAGCCCAAATTCGTTAGCCAGAGTGAGCCTTTAGTCTCCAAATGGGATTTTGCGACGGCCACTATAAACAGCGAATCACTTTTTAAATTGTTGCCACCAAATATTATCCCCCTGTATTATCTTTAAATAAATTCAACAGTGAACGATCTGCGTGCGTGTATGTATGTATGTTCCTCACATTGTGAAAATTGGTACCTATATCCATTAAAATTTGAATAACTTTGTCTTCCACCCGAACATGAGCACCTGGAATCCCGAATTTTGAATTTCGAATTGAATGTTTCATATTTTATAAAACTTTAATGAATTTCTGATTAACAAACTCAACGATTTGAAACCGAGCAGTGACAACACTGTAGGGATAAAATATTTTTGTCGCGAGACTGCCTGTCGGATATTCTAAAGATAAGTTGTTTTTAAATATTTTGATGTCGAATTGAATTTTATGTGGCGTAAATGCGAAGAACGTGATATTAAATGAATAAAGTGAATACACAAAACGTTAATAATAAAAAGAGAAAAAAATTTTGCAAGCCATCTCACTAAGAAAACTGAACTTTAATACGATGAACTAACAAAAGACTTGAGTTCTATTTTATTGAAATGAGAAAAGACTGAGTTTTATTTTTTGATTTTTATGGGAAAATGTATGCCGATACTTTATTCGGAATTCTAAACATATGCTACTTTTAAAACGTTTGTAATTTTGTTGTTGAACTGTGTATGGCGTAAGAGCGAAGAAAATGGCGCTTAATAATAAAGCTAAAAAGAAAAAAAGAAGTGGGTTAGCAGGAGTGAGGGCTACAGCATACTGGTAGACTGCGAGTTCAGCGAGAGCGTAAAAAACCTTAATAAACCCTTCTGAGCGACCTTTAAGACCTGAACCCTTTCAGATTCTTCTTTTGTTTTAGTATCATTTTCCTGGATGTCAACGAACGCATTTTTTGAGAGTCATAATCATTGATATGATGAACTGAGAAAAGACTTGCCAACACTTAACACTACATCGGGAGTTCTAAATATAAGCTTATTTTAAATTTTTTATAATTTTGCTGTTGAATTGTATATGGCGCAGGTGCGAAGAAAATGGTGCTCGTTAATAGAGGTAGCAGGAGTTAGTACAACAGTAGTTTGTTAATATTTCAGTAAAGTGCACTAAAAAAAGTATAAGTAAGTATAAATATATTCAGTAAAATATATTAAAAAATTACGTTGAGTGTTAATTTTCATCCTCAAAATTCATATTTCTAAGATTCCAATTTACCTGAAACATTAGTATTTAAAAATATAAAGTTGACATTTTACAGTCATACTTTAAATACTTACATCTATAAATGCTTTCATATATATTATACATATATATTACATATATAATATTCAGGATGAAACATTAATTAGTGTGGGGTTTATATAGGTATAATTCGGCTATTACGCCTGACAGCCACAATTCTCCTCCAGTTGCCATTGCTTCTATAATACTCAGCTATAGTAGTTAAAAAAGGTTAAAAAAGTCTATTCCCTGAAGAAATTATAGTAAAGTACCAAATGTACAAAACATTAGTTTGCACGGATTTGGTTTTTCGGAATATGGTAGTTTACATGTCTATAAATATTATGTGACTTCCTTCTACTTTTCTGAAAAGAAAGAGAGGGGAGAAAAACTGCAGTTTGAAAATTTCAGATTACAGTTTAACACTCCGAAGAAAAAATTACTGCTAGAAATTTGAAAACATGCTCGAGGTATTTCAATTTGTAAAACATCGTAAACGTTATCCTTTTCTAACTATAAAAGTTTTTTCTGTACTAGTTCTACGTAATATATGGCATAGCGGATCTCTTTCATTAATGATCACACGGCTATAAATATTCATGAAAATTATTAGTTGAATAGATTACAAATTAAATTATTTTAGTTAACATTTATAAGGTATTTTTTCCGCCTTCGTAGTTAGTGGTCAGCACACTCGGCGCGTATTCGAGAGGTCCGTGGTTCGAGTCCCAGCGAGGGATTTACACATTTCTTCACTTTCCTGCTTCAAAAAACTCCTATTGACGCCACACATTTATTAAATACATTATTGTAAAATAAAATAGTTTCAATTACTAAATACTCACTTTACTATTTTTAAATCGTCAGATTGTTAAACAGTAACATATTGATTAAATTTGAAAGATTAAATAATTCTTATTCGCTCATTTTTTTATGCAATTACATATTAAGATAATTTAAAGATAATAAAGATAATAATATAATAAGATAATTTTAACATCATATGCTCTGCGCAATTGCGATAGAGAGTGCACGGAAACGGAGGAAAATAAATTAAAAAGTCTTATGTCTTGCGCTGGGGCAGTATATACCAAGGACTGCTTCAAGATTCTATTCAATCTTTCTGTCGTCCGTTTTCCCAAAATACGAATTTATATCCTAAGCAAAAATAACGCACCTTCTTTGAGAAATTATAATATTAAGAATTCAATATTCTTAATGTTTCATTAAGATTTTATTCCTCATTTTATTATGTAATGCAAATTCGAAATAAAAGTATTTATTAATTTCTATAATTACACGAAAAAGCAACCTGAGTTTGCAGATTTTGAATCAAATTCTATCGATTTCAAGGGCGATCAGACACAGGTCCCTTTTCTTCAGAAGCAAAAAATGGGAGGACGGGACCAAACATTTTATCTCGGGAGCAGTGGGCGGAGCAAAACTAACATAGGACCATCTGTCTACGGCAAGGATGGGCAAACGTTTACGCTCGCGGGCCAAAAATCGAAAAAAAAAAAGTTCGGCGGGCCAGGTAAATGTTTCTTAAATTTTAAAAACATACACAAGTATTACAATTTAAATATGTTAATGAGAAAAATGAAATTGCGCTTTCATTTTTAAAAGTTTCTTATATTGAGGTTCGAAGTGAGATGTACTGATTCTAAGGAACGAGGCTAACTGCTCATCTGTTACTCTATTTCTTAAATAATTCTTTCTAAGGTTCATTGTTGAAAACACTTGTTCACATATATAAGATGAAGCAAACATAGCACTGATTTTCTGGGCGTGAGATATTAAACTCGGGAAACTCACTTTCGATAATGATGTTATATTCTTTGAAGACTGCTACAGCTTCATTGCAGATGAGACATACTGGTTTATCTTTTACAACTGTAAAAAATATTTCTAGGTTTATTCATCATTAAAAGCATGGCATTCTGAATCAACTTTACGTTTTTTAGTAGACATTTTGGGGTTGAAATATTTTATGAATAACCCAAACAAGCACTACTACGCTACACTTTTAACAATTTCAAAACCACTATTCACAATGATGCTATATGTCCGCAATCTTTCCATACGCAATCAATAATACTAGAATTCGCGACAAAAGAAAATACCGCTGGCTGGAGCTTAAAATGCGCAGTCTGCCAAATGTGAAGTCTGATTCACTTATATTGGATTCGCATACTTCTCCCCGAAAAACAGATAACGATTCTTAAGCCAATCTATAGCATAACTACCAAAGTACTCCCGCGTTTAACACTTTATCAATTGAAAGGTGTTTGTGCTTGCTATTTCCATCGATTTATGTTTCGTAAAACAAAACTAGAGACAGTGAAAAGATCATCAATAATTTGAACAAAAGGAAAAAAAAGTAATATTTAAACAAAGTAGAAAAGGAGATGGAGATATAATATTTAAATACATATTTCTTTTAATTTGCCTCTGACCGGCAAATTAAGATTCTATCCGCGCGCCGGATACAGTCTTCCAAGGGGCCGGATTTGGCCCGCGGGCCGTAGTTTGCCCATCCCTGGTCTACGGGAAGAGTAATAAAATTTCAAAATTAAGATATTAGGGTTCTGAAAGCGTTAGGAAGAAATGGATTGGAATTAAAACTAAGTTTAACTAAAAGCATAAAGTTTTGTAAATCTAAGAAGCTTGAAGGAAAACAAATTCTCCGACTGAAAAACGCTTAAGAGATAGTTTTCATAGAACTAAAATCAGAACTGCTAAAGAATTGTTTGTTTCTAATTTTCGAACATAAGATTTGTCTTCATTCATCCGAAATTTTAGTGCTTTTTCAGTTTGACAATTATATATCAATTCACACTCACAAGAATATGTTATAAAATAAAGTGATGGAATATTTGAAAATTCGAACAATGAAATTCACTTATTGGCGAAACAATTACTTGAAATTTATATGATTAATCCCTTCAGCCAAATATTTGTTGACATTTACATGCATTGTTGTAAGGAGAATTATCTTTAAAGTTTTGTGATTTTGTTCTGGATTTGTCAAGCTGATGTAAATTTCGCCCGTTTTGATTGTAATAAGGAATTTTTAATTAAGATGTTATCTGTTTTGAATTCGATTAATCATGCCATCAAATTCACTTTTAAAACTGAATATCATAATATTAATAATAAAATGACAATAAATCTGATACTGCGAATAATAAAGTGGCTTCTCAATTACTCTCATATACATATATCGCGTCCCCATAGTTTGTTTTTAAGAATCTTCATTTTATCATAAGTCAATTATTTGAAATCGATTGTCATTGACAGACTGCTTTAGATGGTTTTTCTCTCATGGTTATTGATAAAGTCTTTAATATTTTTCTTTTTGCCGTCAAAGAAGACATTCTGCTATCAAAAATAACATAATAACCTTGTCGGCACTATTTATCATCCTTCTACAGTTACAAAACTCAGTACTTAAAGCACAACTACCCCGGCGCACTTCGGCGAATTTTACAGAAGAAAACGTCTTTTGATTTAAAACTGCAAAAAAATTATTTATTACATATATTGCTGCAGATGTATTTTTGTTTCAACTGGATATTTATCTAAAACTAACTATCGATAAACCAACTTATGAGCAGGAATTATGACCACTTATGTCTCTTTAGTTCTGGTGGAAATTTCATGACGATAGCTTTTTAAGAGGAGATTCAAAGAAATTGTTCCCTTTAGCCATTTTGAGGCAAAATACATTCTTCCAGAGCAGTTTTTTATATTGTTTCAAAAAAGTAATTTCATAAGTAATTTTTTATAAGTAATTTTTATAAGTAATTTTTTACTTTAAATTGCTTTTTACGAATAGAAATTTTGTTAATATCAAATTTCAATCCTTGTAGCAATGGCGTGGTGGTTCTCACAAGCACAAATTAGATCTGAGCTTAAGACAAATATCACGATTTGCCAATAAAAACCGTTGAAATTTGGACTACAACAGGAAGAACACACATAAAAATGGCGACGTCGGTTGTTAAAACCGAAGAATCGTCATGCGCATGGTTACCAGAATTTGGAGAATTCTGAAACTTCAGCGATTTCTATTAAAGTAGTTGCGATAATACGTAAGTACCCAAAATTGCTCGATTTCTTCAGAAGTTCAGCTTTCAGTTGATCTTCCCAACTATCAGTAAAATTTTGTTGTTGAAGTCCTTAAGTTTTTCCACTTATTATTTTAATTCATAGGATATCTTATCAGGGTGCTTTGAGATATTTCGGCAAACAAAACAGCGTTAAAATTTTACTTCACACAACACCAGTCTTATATTCGAAAAGAAAAATAAACGAATCTTGGATAGGTAATGATAGTTAGGCGCTTAATCAGAATTTTGATTTTGGTTCTTCGAAAAATTTTTTGCAAATCTTCTTCAATTCGCAAATTCCACTGCCTTGAAGTTTTTCGCCTTCACAAAAATTCTTTTTAGTTGATAGGTACGTCTTTTATAAAAACAGGTATAAGAAGACATAGACAGCACACTATAATTTCACCATTCGTTGTACATGTATAGTCCCACAGCATTAAATATCCGTTCCAATTTCGACGGAGAACGCCCCAGGGATGTGAGGCACAGACAATTTTTCGGTAGTCTAGATTTTTTCCCCCTATTTTCATGGACGTTCTCTTCCACAGACGGCGCTGCGTTAGTTCTTCTTTGCTCCGCCCATTGTTTTCGATATAAAAATATTGCGCTTTTTTAATTTTCTGCAAAAAATGAATGCCGAAGAAGGACCTGAGTCTAATTGCTCTCGAAATGGATATACTTTTGTTGAAAATCTAAGGTTGCATTTTACCTAAATTTAAAATTTTACCTTTGGCGTGTTTTTCTTCTCGTTGGAAAATTCGGATAATCTGATAAAAAAAAGTGAAGCCTAAAGGCCTACTTTAACCATAAAGTGCTTTTTTTACTTTGAAAGCTGTAGATTTAAGTTACACCTCTTCAAACAAGGCAGTTTGCTGGATGAGTCGCATAAAAAAAATCATATGACCTATCGAATAAGAACACTTATCAGTTTAAGAATACGGTAAGTACGCTCGTAACATAAAAAAGGGTGAGACTTTAAAACATAAAGAAAAGAGGTTGCAGAAGTTTCCAACGTTAAATAATATTCCTTCGTTAAACGTTGCTTGTTATAAGACATTTCGGATATGGCAGGAGTGTCGTAAAAAACAGCATATAATTAACTCGGCTTATATTAGAAAATACAAAGAGATAAAATGTGTCTGGCTGAAGGTACATAATTGATCGCTGTTTATATGTAGTTTATAGTACTGTACATATTTGTAATATGTACATTTATGTTTAACATCCTATACAGTGAAGTTTTTGTTTAATGATTTATTATGTTAACTTTACTCCTTATTGTTGCTCAAATTTTTAGTTAAGCTGTAAAATAAAACAATAAAAAAAGATGAAAATCTGAAAAATTTCAGATTTTAACGGTCGCCCAAAAGGGTTTGTTAAGTTTTTTTTACTTTTTCCTATGAGCTAACAGTCTACAAATCTGCTGTTACACTCACCCCTGCTAACACATTTTTGTCGTCTATTATTAAGCATAATTTTCTTCGTACTTAAGTCATATAATTTCAACAGCAAAATTACAAAAATTTTAAAAGTGACATAGCAGTATACTCTTAAGGAATTCACGACGCAGCTTTAAGTATTGGCATACATTTTCTGTTCCCCCCAGTCGTCTCTCAGTTCATCGTAGTCAGAAAACATTCATCTATGAATGTTTTCTGACTATGATCGCTTTACAAAACCTTTTAGCCCAAAATGGCAATACCCCAGAGGGGCCTCAAAACGGCACTTTGTGGCGTTTCACTAATAAACAGCAAATCACTTTTTAAATTGTTGCCACCAAATATTGCTGCCCTGTATTACATTAAAAAACATTCAATAATGAAGAATCTGCGTGAATGTATGTATGTTCCTCGCACTATAAAAAAACGGCAGTACCTAGAGCTGTCAAATTTTGAATAACGTAATTCTCTACCTGAGCATGGGACCTAGATGCCCAAATTTTGAATTTGTTTTATTACCTATTTCATATTTTACGAAACTTAACGAATTTTTGATCAACAAACTCAACGATTTCAAAGGGAGGAATGGCAACAGTGCATGGAAAAACACACTTTTATCGCTAGCACGTGAGACTGTCTATCTGAAAGTTTAAAGATATGCTGTTTATAAATATTTCGTGATGTTGTTGTTGAATTGAATCTTATGTGGTTTAAGTGCAAAGAACATGATATTTAATAAATATAGGTAACACGCAAAACGTGGGGGAAAAAAAGAAAAAGAAAAAAGAAAGAAAGCAAAAAGAAGAAGAAAAGCTCTTTTGGGCGTAAAAAATCTAAAATATGAAAGCTTTGATTTTTTTTATTACTAACGTTTAATGGGTTTAGGTTAGTTACAAAATATCCCGTTACGCCACAGAAAATTCGATTCAACAGCAAAATTACAAAATATTTAAAAACAGCATATCGTTTGAATTTCCGATAGACAGTTTCGCGCGCTGAAGATAAAAATGTTTTATTCCATACAGTGTTACCACCGCTCACTTTTAAATCGTTGAGTTTGTTAATAAAAAAATTATTAAAGTTTTACAAAACATGAAATATATAATAAAACAAATTCGAAATTCAAAATTTGGGCTTCATGGTGCCCATGTTTGGATGGAGGACTATATTATTGAAAATTTGATGGCTCTAAGGTACTGTTGTTTTTCCACTGCGCAAGAAACATGCATACATTCATGCAAATTTTTCATTATTTTATTTCTTTAAATGTAATACAGTGTGATAATACTTGGCGGCAAAATTTAAAAAGTGAGATGCCTTCGTTTAATCTTTATTTAAAATTATTTACTGACTTATTTAATTTTGTTAATCTTATCGCCAAGTCTCAAAATGTATGTACAACTTTAAAGTTGGATTTATTCTCTACTTTTAAATTTCCCATTCATTCCCGTGCAATTTATTCCGCAGCGAGTTTCATGAATTCGCTTATTAGATTTCTCAGAGAATCGGTTATTAATTTTAAAATAATACGCCTAACAGCCGCAATAAAATATGGCTCATGGATCAAAGACCGAATGGGAAAGATCGCTGAATTCTGGTAGTTTCAGCCCGATTTCTTTACCTGTGAACGGACTGGCTGTGTGGACAGTTTTGTTTCCTTAGAAAGTTCTTTACAGGAACATTTCATCCACGAGATAGTTAAGCCTCGTGTTCTATGCCGCAATTGATTAAACGGTACTTGCATACTATCCCACTGACCGTCCAAGTAGGGAGATTTAAGCCAATTATGGATAAACGTGTCCTTTAGAATTTCGCAGTAACGGCTGGCGAACGTTGCCGAAATTTCCGCCAACGGTCGATTCGATAATACGTAAGTATCGGTTAAACAAATAAACATATTGCAAAATTCAGTGTTTTTTCTGGTACAAGTATCTGTTTCTGGAGCTTAACCATTTTATATCGCACTTAGCATGTTTAAGTTTAGATAATAAAACCATGAAATCAGGCGTTTTATTTCTTGAAATATTGTAAAAGTCAAATAATAGCTAAAAACATGAATGTTTTTAAAATGTAATTTTATAACACGTTTTATTTATTACATGCATAAATGTATCTATTGTAATTAAACTTGAAGCAGTTGGATTTACCTGTATATACTAAATACGTACTGTCGTAGCTTTTTCATGTTATGTATTGCGTTTTAAAGTTTTTTTAGTTACAAAACCTGAAAGTAATAAAATTAGTTTCTAAAATTCGTTATTAATTACCAAATACGCATTTTTTCCTTTTATAATATTCTGATTCAACTACCATTCGAGGTTTCATTGAGGAATCAGTATATTAAAAATTTAACTTTGGTGCAACTGCTACGATATGAGAAGGAAGAAACATACCAGAAAATAAAATTAGTTAACAGATAATAAAATCTTCTAAGTTTGTTCCTATTTCTCAACCAAGCAAAATTTATTGCACCCGAAGTCAAGCACTTGGTACACACGTATGGTTTTCACAATGCTGCCAAAAATAAACTTGTATATATTAAGTAGACTGATTTTAAGAAATTTCGCAATATTTTCATTTTGGATCAGTTTTATTTGATCATTTTATGACGTGTAACAAATAATGTACTGAATTACTGCGTTCCTTTCATATTTTAGAAATAAGTCTCCGAAATGTTTCTCAAAATTTTAAATATAATACAACAATAAAAATAATTTTAAATCGTAGAAGTTATTCTTTTTTAAATATTGTATAACTCAATTATATTTCCATGCTTTCTCTTAAATTTATATTATTTATTTTAATACCATACTTGTTAGAGAAAATTAATATTCTCTCAGATTTTCAATTTGTTGAAATAAAAAAAGGAAACATGCTATTATGGTTCACATTTTCCTGAATAAATAATTTTAAAACTCTTTTCAAAAGGAGCAATACTAAATTGAAGCGAAGAAAAAAGTACATCACTCGAATGAAGGAATAAAATTCGAAGAAATCTCCCACATACGCACCTTAATAGAATTCCAATCCCTGACGTTCGCGTCAAACTTATTGGATATTTGGAAGCAGAGAATATTGGCTTAGCTCGCCTGGCTACCAACATTAGTTCTGACTCATCTAACATTCCGCTTTCATTTAGGCGGACTCCCGCGCGCCATCTGTCAGAAGATAAAGGAAACTTTCAAGATAAAATTCTTTTCGAACTTCCTTCATGATCATTCGAAGTAACAGTTCTTATCTGAAATTAGAAATCTGATAAAATGCTGATCAAACAAAACGATGCTTAAATGCAATTAAATTAACAATGGAATAATTTGTATTATAAGACGCAGTTACAGTGATTCGCACTTCCTTTCAAAGGCTTGTATTTTTGAAATTTACTTGCAAAAATCTTGTATTAAATATTGAGACATCAGATTTTTTTTCTAATATATTGTTGCCTGCGTACGGGTTCGTAATAGATTGAATGATGGAGTCCGAGAATAGGCTAAAAAATTTATTCTCCTCAAAAGAAATATATCAGAGCTCTGAAATTTTCCTCAGAGATAGTCGCATAAGTGTTCAAAATATCATGTAGTAATAATCAATAGTTACACTTCAAACTACTAAAAACGTTAAATAGAAGGCAATGCACAGCACATTTAAAGAGAAAGATAATCCGATTTATCTCAGTTCATGTGGAATTGCAACTCGCAGCAACAATAACTAAGCAACTGCATAAAACGCTCTCTCTCCGGCCTTTTATAAATTTCAACGGGTCGCCAGATATTTCTCGCAATTTCTTCTTCTGGAACTTACTGGAAAGCAATATGAGGATGGAATGGCGGTTACAGCTAACATATTGGTCAATTACATTTGTTCAGTTTCAATACAACTTAAAGAAATACCCATTTATTAAATGTTAAATGCACGTGCTCCTGTATTTTTACTTTTTCGGCGTAACTTTCTCTTAAAAATTTGTCACGCGCTGCATTGCACGGGGAAATACAACAATTTTAATTATAATTCTACTAAAATTATCTATCTAAATATAAAAATTTGTAACAATGCCCCCCTTCCAATAGCACTGCCTGGATAGGAAGTGCTATAGTCTGCCTGGATAGGAAGTGCCTGGATAGGATGTGCCTGGATAGTACTGCGCGGGATAATCCCGCGCAGTACACTGCCTGGATAGGAAGCCATACTTACAACTTAAGGCATCAATACAATAATAAACATTACAATACAGTAACAAACAACATAAACAATAACTGCAATAAGTAACATAAAACAAATGAAATGCTAAATCAATAAATGAATGCACAAATTTAGAAACAAAAAAGACCATGGTATTATTAACATTATACACACTACGTACTATGGCCATCATAAGGAGCTAGCCTGTCGTAATGGACGACTTTAGGCTAAGAATTCGATGACTTACGGATCTGAACTACGACGTCGTTCGGTCTGTTTAGGACTGTGTAAGGACCATCCTAATAAAGTAAGTTTAATAAAAAGAAGAGATTAATAAAATAAATATATACCAAATTCAATTAACAATGAGGAGCTAAAATTTTGTGAGCTAATTTTTTAAAAACTACTCGTATGACTTTTACAAAACTTGGCACTTTGGCACAATTTGAGTCTTAGAATCGAAATATGGAAAAATATCATTTCAGAAAAATTCCAATTTTATGTCAGAATACCTATGTTAGAACAATGTTGTATATAACTCTAATATATATTCTAAGTAGGTCTTTCAAGACATGACAAACGCAATCTGAATTTCGTCAATCGGCCCAATAGAACGGAAGATGTAGAACTCTCCCATTTTTTGTGCAATGTGTACAAATGTATCACATTTCCACGTTAAATAACTAATAGTTTTTCGAAATGAACGTCATTTTGATTTGTCAGATCTATTTTATTGGGCGTTGCACGAACGCTGCTCTTGTCCGTAGTGAGGCACTGACTGAGAATAATAATTACTATAGGTGTTAAGAAATTATAGGTGTCTGTATTTCTGATTTTTTTTCAACGGATTATGCTACGGAAAAACCTATCTCCATCTTTCCTAAAACAAAAATTTTTTAATGTCATAACAAAATGCCTCAAGTGGGCAAACAAAGTGATACATTACTTGCAACAGTATAGAAGTGCCATTCATTGAAATGACGTTGTTATTAATATCCATTCTGGAGCTTTCACAATATATGAAAGCTTGATGTAAGCGACGTTTAGATCACTTGGTATGCAAAATCATGCAACATGCAGTTAAAAATCATTCTGAAATTTTTATATCTGATAACTTAGAAATTTTTGTAATATAGAAACTGTAAACCTAACAGATTTTGTACATAATTTTATTCTTCAGTAACTGTTATCCCCTTCATTAAATCTGACACACATGTCTGCACATTATCATTATTATCCCTATTCTTTCGGTAGGATATTTAAATCCTTATTGACAAAAAACAAAGAAGAAAAATTCTAAAAATTATGAAAAGAGATTTAAGAAAAACACCCCATCATAAATTTCAAAGACAGTAAAGCTCGATTCTCACTGTGCCGTGGCACTTTTGTGCGCCGCCAAATTCTTGAAGTGTGCAGCCAATTTTTTTTAAATTATTAATTATACTCTGAGTAGAAAAATAAAATTCGGAACTGAAACATTCGGCCGTTTTATAGAAATAAACTAGGGGTATTCGAGGTAGATTTGAATTATCCTATAGTGGAAGCACATCACGGAAGTCAAACTTACAGGATCGTGTGCTCCGCCCAACGAGGATGTTGCGGCAAAGCCATCGAACTATTAAAAATAACATTACCCTTTTTGTGAATGGCATCACTTACGTTTTTTTGTATTCATAAATGTTCTTGCTTGTACTGTACGTTATATTTATGTTAGGAAATAAATAGGCATAAAAATACTAGCTCCCAATATTTGGTGCCGAAATAACCATTTACGAAACAGGACCTTGAACTTATACTTCCTACTGTTGGATTATTTTTGCTGAATTATTTTACTCCCGACATTAAAGCGTAGTTTTGTTTTGTGTTCTCTACTACTCGACCAATGGCGGCGACCGCTGAAGCTGTAGACAAAATGACGCAACTGAAACGAAAGCGGAAAGCCGTGCGAAGTA
>KK113037.1:106189-207836 GCA_000611955.2 Stegodyphus mimosarum | reverse complement strand
ACAGTTTCTTTCCCTTTTTTTTTCTTTTCCAGAACATATCTGAGAGATGATAACAGTTAAAGAATCTGCCACTACGTTTCGAGACATGTAAGACGCAGGGTGTGGTGGAGGAATAGCCTTAGTTGATTCTTTTTTGTACGTCTTTTAGCTAACATATTTAAAAATGTTTTTGTTATAAAATAATGGTATGGTTTTAGGGATGTAAACAAAAACTTATTTTAAGTTTTTTATGGTAGCAATTATTTAATGATAGTATGAAATCTGCTGTGTATTTTAACAAGAGAATTTTGCAGTAGGGTATTATGTATACATATATATTTTATTTCATAAGAATTTGTTAGTATTGTCGCCAAGGATATATTGTAATTGGGACTTTACTTATTCATTGCCTTCGTAAGCTAAAAGTTTAATATGCTTTTGTTATTAGAAATATTTTTGAAACGATTTAAAAAGAAGAGATGGTCTCGAGGAAGCAGAAAAATAGTATTAAGTTTTTGAAAAAAGTTCAAACATAATCCGAATCACTAAATTCTTTGGCTATTATGAGAGTTGCAAAAAGATGTTTATCCAAAATTTCCAGCAGTTCTTTGATGTGCTGTAGAAATACAAATTAGCCAATCTCAGCAGTCTTTCCGTCCAATATTTAATCCATGAGTAGGTAGTTCAAACCTATGCCTAAGTAAGATGATGCAAAAATAAGTTTTCATCCAAATAAATTTAAAAAACTCACTCTTTGAATTGAAATTATTTGAGTTTTGTTTCCTGTTTACCCCTAAACTGAAATTATATTTTCTTTTAAGAAACATAGAACATTTAGAAGCACTGTAACAGAAATCTTAAATAAATATATGAGCGTATATTATTCTAGATAAGAAATGCTGTCTTAAAGCAAAGCCTTCCGGTAAAAAACTACGTTTTTTTTGCAAGTGATTGATTGAAAGGTTTCGTAAATTTTAGACGAATGTACAAAATTAAGAGATGACTTTAGAATATTTTCCGTCATTTGATATCATCAACTTTTGATTCAATACCCCTCTGTTAATAATGATTAAGCTTCCTGTTGCGAATACATTGACACCAGAATTTTGCATACTTTCTTCCCAAAAAGACAAAACTTCTAATTAATACTTTAAAGATTACAGTAATTCATTTGTAAGGACTTGTTTAGTTTTAAACTAATTAGTTATGTTCAGTTATTTATGTGCCTTTTCTCTTTTCTCATTTCCATTTCCTTCCAGAATGATATTTCAGTTTCATGTAAAGTAAGGTAAAAAGATAGTATTTAAGTTGGTGTCTGAGTTACATCAGAGAGAGCGTTTTCGGCCACGTTGTTTCGTTGATATTTAAAGCGGACTATTTCACTGCCTTGCATATTAACTGCCTGGGTGGTAGGGCTAAGAGCCAGCTTGCGTTAATTGCCTCTGTGCGGCTTCGGCTAATTATTTAACTCAGTTTTTAATTTTATATTTCTATTTTGAGTTACAGATAAAAGTACTGGCTGAGTTTTGCAAGCACCAGGAGTGCCGAGTGTAAATCCTTGAGCAGAATAAAAGGATCTTTTCATTCTTCGCTTGCTTTTTCATTGATACAATTGAACTTAGCGGATACTCGATTCCAGTTCAAGTGAAGATCTAGCCAGCAAAAGTGAACTTTAATTTAGCTAGAATCTCACACATTCCTAAGAATATTGTCATGCTTTGGTCTTTGAAACAAATTAAGCTTTATCGAATTAATATTTGAAAGCAAATAAAAAATAAGATTATTTTATAAATATTGAATTTCAACATGTTTCTACCAATTTAATTCTGCTGATTTTGTCTCTATATCAAAAAGTGGCTCATTCAGCTTCTTGTTTCATAAGAAGCTAAGTATTATGCTTGCATTTAATTTAAAATAATAGCTCATGCAATGATATTGGTGAGACAAAGTAACAGATATTTTTATTTTTATTTCATTAAAGCGAATACTTAGGCCAATATTTTCAATTCAGAGTTTCATTTTATATCGCAATTATTCTACTTTATATTGAAGTTTTATTTTATGTTGCTTTGTGTTTTCTGTCTAGAAACAAAGAAATGAGGAGATATTTATATTATGAAATATTTTCAAAAATTTTGCATCTGGGTAAAATGAATTGCTTGAGAAATAATAAGACTGGGAATTAAAATTAACTAAATATTTTAAGGAGATAAGATTCTTCTCAAAAATGTTTCCATGAAATTCAGTATTAAAAGCACATATCATTTATGAAATTCATTAGAAAAGTGTGCCAGATAAATCACGATAAATTTGGTTATATAGAAAAGTAGATAATTTTAGGACTTAGCACATTCTTAGAGCTGTTAAAATTTCTACCTTGATTCAATAATTTATAAACATATACGTATTAGAAATTGCATAAATTCGTTATTTGTAAGATGATTTATTAATCTGTGACCTTTATAGCAAATCAACAGAGGTACTCATTATAGAGAAATTGAAAAGAAGTTTAGGGAAACAGCAGAGATGAGTTAAAAAAATTAATGAAATGATGCAAAAATTAAAATAAGGAAATTTTTAGCGTGATAAAACACAAATATTGTAGCTGCAAAATAAGAAATATCAGAGAATAAACATTAATTCTGTTATATTCCATTTTTGGAAATAAATCTAGATCCATTTCAAAACATTTTTAAATATCTAAACTATTATGAGATGTGACTACTAAAGTCTGCAATTTAATGTGAGTTTTCTTTTACAGCTATCCATATTTCACAATAAAACATGGATCCAGTTTTTATTTTATAATCAATTAGTTCAGAGATGGGACTAAAACATTTTTAAGAACAGATTCGTTGTGTAAGCAAGGGGTAAAATTAAGCTACAAAGCAGTGATAAATTGCTTAAATAAATTACAATTCAGTTTTAATATCGGTTTGTCGAACTAAATTATTTTAAGAAGCAGTCCTGCCGAATAGCCGATAGTCGAATGTCGAACAGCCGATATTAACTTTTGGTAGATTACTACATACTAGCTAGATAAATTTAGTTCATATTATGATAAAAATAAACGATATACGCACTTGCACTTGCCCTGAGGTTATAAGGACGAAACAAGGGCAAATAAGTTTTTTTCTGAGGAAATGAAATTATTGTCTTCGGTAGGAGTTAAAACCTAGAAAATAAACAAAATAGATTTGGCGATTAGAATGTATCGAATTCTCTAATGCATGTATGATTACGAACGTCTTTTTACAAACATACAAGAACAGAATGCTACTATTTCACAGACATTAAAGACACAAATTTATCTGTTAACCGCCTTAAGGGTACGGTATTTCAATAACATGGCCACTACATTTCGTTAAGAATTCGGCCTCCCAAAGAGCGTGATCGTCAGTGAAGGCTGTCTCCCAACTGAATTAGAAATTACCCTTTACAAAAATATATGTGAAATAGGCAATAATGTCTTCACTAATACTTCGATATAATTGAAAGACAGAAATATGGTAGTAGTGAATTTCTAATCTATGAGAACTCTCGAGAAATCAGGAAAGAATCAGAATACCTGAAAATTTAAAATAACATTTGCAAAGGGTTGATAGTTTTTTTTCTAAGACGAAAGAATGCATGGACTAAGTGATAAGAAATGTCAACTAATAAGATGAGTAAAATAGCTAGCGACATTGCAATCTTGTTGTTAAGAATTTAATTCAAGATATATAAATTTTCAAGTTTCAAAAAGAAAAATTAAGATTAATGAATACATTTAAAGCATTAAGCTCTTAATAAAATGTATTTACATTTTATTAAGAGCTTAATGCTTTAAATAAACAGTCGTAAGTTTCTTTTTATTTTCCTTTTCCCTCTCTTTCTTTGTGCTTGCATAATTGTTTCTACCAAATATCGAGTACTCAAGCAATATTACTTATTGATTTTAATGATTTGCTGTTGTACATAAGGCACTTAATCTTCAGCATTCATTAAAATCTTTAATATATCTAGGGTGTTATTGTTTTTTTAAATTTAATGAAATAACAGTATTTATCTTTTCAAAAATATTTCAATATGAGCCATTCATATAGCATAAGAAAAATGTCTTATTTTCACATAAATAAATTTCACCAAATATCAAACATCGCAGGAGAAAGTAACTTCCGTACTAGGATAAGGATTCAAGGATTAGGTGTTGTGTCAGGGGGTTCTCTTTGCTTCTGAAATATTTCCCCCTTCGAAGTTTTCAAAAACTTCCTGATAAGGTCAAGGTTATGTATGAAGTCCGTTGAACTTCTGCAATTTTTATTTCCGCTTATATGTTTTACATTTGCTGCGTTAACGATTACACTGACAGAAAATATTGTTGATGAGAAGAGCAACTGAAGCATAACATTAAAAACAGGGATCTTAGTTTAAAAAAAGATTGAATGCTTTAAACCTAAACGAATGAAATTAGATGAATAGTCGAATTTCGCAGTCTTGAATTTAAACTTAAATACAATATAAAACAACAGATCAACTCGGAACGTATCTTAAATATTAATTCAAAACCAAGCGTTGCAAAACACTTGAGCATTTTCTTCCCTATATCATGTCATATACTTAATAGTTTGCACCGTTGCGTAACCCAAAACTTAAGTCCATATCGATACTTACAGCTCGAATTATATTTTAAAGCAATATTAATAATTTTAAGGAAAAATATTTTTAACTATAATTTTTAAGTAGATTTATTCATTTTATTCATACATAGAACATGCTTTTTCATAAACATGTTACTTATTCATGTATAGAAATATATGCTGCTAATGCATAAAAGAGTAGTTTTATATTACTCAGGATGGGATTCGAGGGAAATAAATTTACGAACATAAAAAGTATTTCACTTCTTAATAAGACTAGCATAATAATTTGTCACTTATAATGGAATCCATGATTAATCGACATTCGATTACATGACATTAGATATTTTTTTTCTTATTATTACTTTAACTACTTTGTGTTTTATTCATGATATTTTTTAATTGCCGTCATTACACATTTATTTTCTACAGTACTGATGTTTATCCTGTGCGCTGTGTAATAGAGATATCTTTCCTTTCCAACGAAACAAAAAATATTAATTATACATTACAAGAAAAACATTATGTGCTGACCTCAATGTGAAATTTGTATTATGTATGTCGTCTATTGCACAAAGTTTGTTATAAAAGAGTTCGCCTTGCTTAACTAATTTATTCAATAACATATTACTAATAATTCCGTGTTATCTAACAGTCCTGTTATCATGAATTTTAACAGCCACCATTCGTTCAAATTCATTATAAATAACTAAGACTGCATTGTACATGCAAAATTAGTTTAATTTTTTATAACCCATTATTTTGTATAATTTGAATTGAGACAGCTGCATTATCTGATGTATTTAATAAATGTGTTAGAACGAAAATTAATACCAAGCAGTTAAAACTAAAGAGAATATTACCATGTTTTGTGTGGTAGATATGAGGGCATGTATAAGAGTAAAAATATAAAGCAATTATGAAATAAAAATTATGGAACACAGTGTTTTCTATAGCTACGACATTTAGAAAGAAGTTTGTTTGTGATGTCTAATTAAAAGACATAAAATAAGGGTTTCATGGATTGTCTTTTCTGAAATTTTTGAATCTATTTGTGGATATTGCGTGTAAGAGTCAATGAACTGTGCATTTATTGAGCCGTTTCTAAATGTTAGCTCGATTCTCACATAAAATACCTAAATATGGAGCGGATTACACTTTGGTTGGTGTCGTTCCATGGGGACAATTTCAGAAATAAGAAGCTATCAAAATTATACTACATTAATGTTCATTAAAGTATCAATTTAATCTTAAAAATGTAATGAATTTCTCATAATCTTTTCAATCGCATCTTTTATGGTGATCGTTATTGAAACATCCCACGTGTAATATTACAAATGTCTTTTAATGTTTTTTAAGTAAATTTTATCGTTAAAAATACATGGAGATCAGAAAATGTTCCATCAAGTATAATGTTGCAAATAACGTTTAATGATTAGATTAAAGTAAATATTATGATTTTAGAAATAATAAGAGATCAGAAAGAATTAAGTTACTTAAGTTAAGTGAATTAGAGTACAAAATTAGCATTTATTTATTTTATTACATAATATAGTGAAAATCCATAATGATTATAAAAAAGCATGCTTTCAATTTTTTAATTAAATGATGAAATGCTGATAAAAATTTTTATGTAAACTTTGATATACTTGATAACAAGCGAAATACATACTTCAGATTATTTTATTAAAGACATTTAAAAATCAAACATTTTGCTACTTTATAGCTGATTATCAGTAAATAGAAATTATTTAAATATTTTGCTTTCATTACGTAAAGCCCCCTGAATAAGAAATACAAATTGAAATAAGAAGTAATTGATTTCAGGATAAAACTGAATTGAAATATTTTTACTGACTTATCTAAATGAGGTCCATAATGAAGTATTAAATGATCGCTAATATAATTTGAACGACGAGAAAAATTTTACGTTATTAACCTTTTTTTACGATTTCGTAAACCTCTAAGAAACCGTAAAGAAGACTACAGTTGCTCTTCTTCTTTTACGGTTGTTACGTTTTTCTTATATCTTTTCAAAAACTATTAGCTCAGATTCACAATGCACAGGACAAAATATACAAAAGAGCACGGATAACATAACACGAGACAAGCTACAAATGCCCTTTTGCCTTATATACTGAGCTACTGATGGGCAAATTAAAGAAAGAGCGATCAAAGCTTTAGGGGAAATTAACTGAAAAATACATGCTTGCTTTCAATAACTAATATTAATCATCTGTCGTAGGGTCATTAGGAATTCTGAAGCAGGAAATATGAAAAATGAACAGTACCCTCGCCGGGACTCGAACCTGGACCTCTCGAATTCGCGCCGAGTGGGCTAACCGTTACACCACGAAGGCATGCTGGAAGGAGAAAGAAATTCCCCTTTAAAGGGCGACTAGAGATTACGGGACCCAGTCGCCAAATCCTGCTGGTGAAGAATCATCATCCACTACCTTTTAGTCATCATCATTAGTTACTTTTAATCATCATCCGCCACTGTAGAGTTATTAGGATTTTTGATGCCTTCGTCGGGACTCAAACCTGGACCTCTCGAATACACGCCGAGTGTACTACCGTTATACCACGAAAGCATGCAGAAAGGAGGGAGAAAATACCTTATACTGTTACCAAATAATCTTCGCAGACATCATTTATGTTCTTCGATGTTATTCTTCTTCATGATGTTCTTCGATCATTTATTTGTTCTTCGATGACAGTTCAGCTAGACATATTTGAAGGCATTGCTGATACTCAGTTATAATCATTTAGAAGATAATTCTGATGACTAAAAGCGATAGTAATGTTGTAAAGAAAACTAGTCCTTTTAAGCATATGAAGAAATTTAAATAAAGATTAGCTTCTTTAATGTATAACCACTCGATTATCATATGCCTTAAGAGGAATGCCTTGTTAGATCTTTTTCGGAAGTATATTGGCTCAGATTCGTATTGCGCAGAACAAAATACTAAGAAAGACCTTACAGCTACCCTTCAGCAGCGGGAACCGAGCCCAGGAAAAATTGCTAATTCTCTTCAGCCTAATACACTGGGCCGCTGATGGACAACTTTAGGAAAGAAAGATCAAAGCTTTGGAAGTTTTGTCATCTAAGTTAAATCGCAAGTTGGAAGAACGATAGTTGATTGGATTCCATTCAAAGAAAAACTACTAAAACTTTAGGATCTTCAGGAACTTACGGAAATTTTTCTACAGCCATCAAAAATTCTATACATTAATTAACGTAAAGGTTTGATCATTTTCATTTTTAACCCACAATTTAGAAAATTTTTCTAACATACGATTGTATGTTACAGAAATCATTGATAGCAGATCTCTTCGTCGCTTATAAGCTAGATCTACCACGAAAATATTTAAGAATAAAGAAAATATAATCATAATATCAGATTTAGCATACCTAGAATAGGATATTCCTAGAACACCGCAAATTAGAGGAAGGTAATATCAATAGATCCAATGAGAAAATAAACAAAGTGGAGATATTTTTATTGAGAGCTGTAATTCCGAGAGATTTTCGTTAAAGATAGCTATGCTTTCAACTATTTGTTCTCCTAATCAACATGCTACTTTCATGAAGTCCATTACAGATATATTTTAATTTCGTCTGAAATAAGAAAGACAATTTCTTGTAAGTCTACTTTTTGCTTTAAGGCTTTGTGCATGTGTGTTTCGGAAGAAGGCGGAACTTACTCATTGATATTACTTCTTCACTGTACTTTTCTGCGTGTGTAACATAACACGAGCCACTCACTTTCCTTTCGGAAGTCTTCCACGAAGGCATCTTTCCTCTGAGTAGATTGTTCTAGTGTCCTTTATTAATTAAATAAAAAATCCTTTGATTGTAAAAAGATGACGGATCATTTTTATGCAGGGCAGATTTCTCTAAAAATGATTTGACTTACAAAAAAGCAAATATAATAAAGATCTATACAAAAGAATTTGCAGAGGGTTTGTTTTAATTTATTTAACTAAATTTCTCGTTTTCAAACTCGTGATCATAATATTTAATCCTGGAAGAATGCGCTGAAACTCAAAACCATTTCAAAATACATTTCAAAATTGATATTGTCCTGTTACTACAGTGTATGAATATGAATGAATAAAGTTTTTGCTAAATGTGACAAAACAGAAGACCTTGCCAGAAAGAAAATGTTATAATAAATGTGACAGACCGAACACTGGAACTGCCCATGCAGTTCATTTCTTTGAATGTTTCCAGGAACTAGATTATTTGATTACGGCAAAGCAGACTAGTTATGTTTCAAGGGGAAGGATGTCTTTGTGGAGGACATTTTAAGTAAAACTACCTCATACTCATTTTACACACGAACAATCATTTTAAATCACACAGATTTAGATGCGGAAAATTAGAGAGGAGAAATTTTCGTATGGTGGCAGTCAGAAAAAGTACGTATTTCCTTCATACGCAACTCCTTGCATAGTTTTAAATAAGAAAAGTTGTCGATAAGCTATCCTTATATGCATTTCCCCGTTTTTTACGAACTTCAGAAGAAGCAACTCTATCCTACAATACAACGCTTATCGCAAGTAGAATGTGTTGATAAGACACCACATTATCATTTACGGAAGTTCCGCTGCAGTGTGTGTTATCTTTATCTGCTGCACGTTTTAGGAGCGTTGAACTTAGCAATCCTTTTTACTGTTGTTTTGCGGTTTACTACGGCATTAAAAAGGAAGGTTGCATCAGAACGGACTGTATTTTAAAGCAAAATATTGCATTTTGTGTTGTGTAATGTACATATACTCCTTAAAATGAAATGAAGTGAAAATATGTATGCATTTTATGTTAAGAAACCGGCAATATCTTATTTTTTGGATCGAAGTTAAAAATTAAGAAAGAAATAACTTTTATTAATATTCTTTATAGAAGGACAATTTTGAAAGATATGTCGTAACAGCAGTTATGACTTGCTTTGCGTAAAGTTTTATAATAACTCATGTTCTAGTACTAAATTTCCTGTAACAATTTAAGCTCTTAAAATCTTTATATACTGTGGTTTTAAAAGTTCTGTAATGCTGATATTTCCTGCGATGATTCCCATTTGGTAAATTATTGAAGTAAGTCTTCATTGGAAAATTACCTGTGGGTACCATACGTGGTATTTAAACTCAAAAAGCATTAATTCAAAATTCAATTAAAAAATTTGAGTAAATCAAAATTCGTTGCAACTTCATCGAACGAAACTGCTAAAAGTGTCACAAATGCGGAAATAGGCATAACAACAGAAACCGGCAATACTCATTGGAAAAAAAATAGTTAAAAACTAAACTAAACCTTTTCCTATCATTTAATGAACTCGATTAAAAGTTTACTTGCGCAGTGGTTAAATCAATAGCCTCCACGCTTTCTGTTATTACATTAAAATAGTTTACACACGGGCATCCTGACTATTAATGTTCACGTTCTCAGTGCGCTCCATGCAAAAATAAAAGTATTGTTATCTTATTCTAGAATGATCTTGGTGATGCCATAGAAATTTTTTTAAATGGGTAAATTTTGGTCTCTGATCGCTCGAATTTTACTATTTTATGTCGTATAATGGCAGCTACGAAAAAAATATTACTACTATTCCGGTAGCATGTTGGCTACGCAAAATATATATGGTACCCTTGTATTATGCTATCTCTATTATGTTCATGTTTGCTAGGGAATTATGCTCTCACTCACACTGACAGCGTTTTTTCTATGAATGCGCTTTTTTCATTCCACGAATAACTACATCATCTCAAAGAAACATTAGCTGGGAAGCTTAAATACTTAAGACTTTATTATTTGCAAAATATTCCAATAAAAGTGCACGAAACAAGCTTATCGTTTAAATAAAACCAATTATTTTTGTTATTAATGCAATACCAGGAGGTTTAAAATGGAAATTAACTTTTCAAAATACGTCTTTTGGTCAATATAAGTTCAATTACTTTATAAGTTCTTATAAAAGATTTTAAATTAGATTACTGCTGACACAAAATTTTAGCATAGCATTAAAAACTGCAAAAACGCAAAGAGTTTATGATTTATTTTTATTAATTCGCTAAAATTTTATGCATGATGGCAAAAATGAATATGATTTATTAATATTGAATTGAGGACGTATTAAGTCCTGAGACAGAATGAAATAATACTTCGTAACACCTGTTGCGGGTTCCAGATAAGTTAGCGATGTCAGTTACCATAAAAATAAGATGTTACGTTAATCTATGGAATGAATTATCACCAGCAGTATATAACTGTCAAACAAGCACGCACAAAATTCAAATGGTGTAAGTTTATTCCACATCACCACTTGTGAGTGTTAAAATATATAAACGTAAAATTACGAGCCAACCTAGACCTGGTTTAAATACACAGCTTCTTTTCACAAAGGATATAAATTTAGCAATTTAAATCTAACCTAGACACAAACTACAAGCTTACCTACATCACGGTAGAAATTTATAGCACGCGCATTTACCAAACAGGAGCTAAATCAGTCTAAAGTATCCCGAAAAGAACAGTTTTTTCTTCAATCGGGTAGGGCAGAGAAAGCAAGTTAAACTCTCGCAGACCTATCTGTAAAATTCTACACTTTATAATAAAACTGCTTGCCACTCAAAATCTTCATAAATTCAGGAATGAGCAAACATCGGGGCGGAAAGAAGCAGGAGGGAAAGACAAATAACATTTCGTTAGTAAAACTTACACATAAATGCCATAACTTCACATGCACTTTTTATTTAAATAGAACTTTCTAGTTGCGCATCATTTCTGGTGAAACTCCTAATAATAAAAATAATTAGCTATCTTTACAGAAATAGAAGAAAGAAATGTTTTTAGTCTTTTTCGTGGAAAATCTGATGGAAAAAATGCTTTTCGCTTTTCAAACAAGAAAGTTCTAGAAATTTATAAAGTTTGCTTTGGTTAATTTGATTAGAGGAAGTGATGACTTCGTGGTGGTCTTTCTAAGGAAAACGTGAGGGTATGCATCTTACATAGAAAATTTATGGAAACATTCCACATATTTTAAGATTTGCAGTGGTGCAAATATGTGGACGGAACTGAAGTCAAAATTACTAGATCATACATCTAAGATTTTCAATATTATCAGTCTGTAACTGCGTAATAATTATTTCAATGTTTTCTTACATGCTGTTTCGTTTATAATGAAATGGTATTAGTTTTGAATTTTTAGCACCAAATTAAGTTTGCGAGCAATTTATACTAACGTAAGTAAACTATAATTTCTGGCAACCTTAAAAAACTTCCTTTGGCTTGGAAAATTTTCGCTAGTTGCATTTTTTTTTTGGAAACATTAAAAAAGGAGGAGGAGCAAAATTACGCGGTTAAAAATTCTTATGCATTTATTTTCTGTTTTTTTCAACGTCTTTCTGTTTTCTTTTCAGGAAACTAATATTTCAGAATACATTTTATTTTCTTATGATTTTTGAATAACAGAAGGTTTTTGTGGCCTGTCTCAAAATTGAATTCTGTCGCTTTAAAATGATTTTTGAAAATTAGTTCAATACTGCGTAGAAGGTATTTCCGTCTTTACGAACTTCCTTAGTGGCCAATATGCTTTCATTTTTGTCATTAACGATTTGATAGCTGATAAGAACATTATCGAAACTTTTGATAATTTGATTACATTTTTCTGAGAATTTTAATTTGTTTGAGAATGTTTACTAAATGTCTTCAGCCTAATTAGAATGTTTACTAATGCACGCAGACCTTTAAATGCTTGTATCTAACCAAATTTTCTCTTCAAAGTTTATTGAATGTTCCCTGCCACTTCTCCATTACTTGGAAACTGACTTCATCAATTGGCATGTTTAAAAACTTCTTTGCATATCATACTCCTCAACATATTACTATATAATTCTGATTTTTCTTATCGCACAAGTAGAGTAACATTGAGCATGTGGTCGACTCTGTATTCGCGTGCGATTTAAAGCTGTCTGTAAATGATTATAAATTAGGTCTTACATCTACCATAAAAATCGCAGTATTGAAAAGTACATAAAACTTACATTTACAGAGAATTCGTGCTGTCTTTATCCGTTTGCAACTATTTCTCTTTACTTCTTTTTCTTCATTTGTTCATTTTCATCAAAATATTCTGTTGTAGTTGTTCAGTGATATTTTCTCTGCTAGTACATTCACCACTTTAAACATTTTAGTATAACTGTCATTTTGCCTGCTACGAGGCCATGCATTAAATTACCTTTGGCACACAAAACTGGGAAGCGAGAGGTACAGCGTGCATTCTTTGATCATTAACTTAGCGTGTAGATACATTAGGTTTATTTTGAAGCAGGAGTCATGCAGCTGACGAAATGAGCAAAGCCCTCGTCGGGACTCGAACCACGGACCTCTCGAATACGCACTGAGCGTGCTGACCACTACACCACGAAGTCACGCTAAGAAGGAGGGAGAAAATACCTTATATACTCCCCCCTTTTAAAGGGCGACTGAGGATTAGGGGACACAATCGCCAAATCTTGGTAGTGGAGAATCATCATCCACTGCCCTTTTTAGTTCAGGCACCACTGTAGAGACATTAGGTTTATTTTGAAGAAGGAGTCATGAAGCTGAATAGATGAGCAACGCCCTTCCCAGGACTCGAAACACGGACCTCTCGAATACGCGCTGAGCGTGCTGACCACTGCACCACGAAGGCATGCTAAGAAAGAGGGAGAAAAGACCTTATAAGTGCAATATACAAGTACATCACCTTAGTACAATATGCAAGACTCCTTTGAGTCGCTGTGGTGGCCTGATGTTTTGTACCGCTTACAAAAGACAAAATATCCAAAGATTGTATTTCACTTTATTTACAGTTATTTAAGTGAATGATGCGTTCAAGCCTCAACGGACGTCAGCGTTTATATGCAAAATATTTCGAAAGTCTTCCTGCAAGGCTTTTCCTAGGACCACTTTTGTGGAACCTAATGGTAGATACTGCGCTCAGCAAGTTCAACGATGAAGAAAATGCAGAAATTAATTTCGAAGATTTTCTGCTCATTTCCAAAGGACACAGCCAAAGTAACTGAGAAACGAAATGAATACTCAGAAGACATTAGTTAAAACTGCCGGCTGGGCCAGCGAGCATAAACTCACAATTTCTAAAGTCAAGACCAGGGGAATATTGATTATCCACGTAAAAGGCATGAGCGTATCCCATGTATAAAACTGCATGGCAGAAACGTTCAGTTTGTTAGACAGTTTCGAGACTTGGTGTGCAACGATCGATAATGTCTTCTCCTAGGTTTTTCATAATACGAGCACTGAAGGAAAACTTTACAAACTTTCGAATATTATGCGAAGAACTGCAGCTTCTAGCTGATGTGTCTCCTCGCAGACGCTTAAGATATAGTACAATATCGCTTGCTGAGCTCTTCACTGTTCCATTTAAGATGTTAATTTAACCAAAAAAGTGCAATTGGCCCTAAATTCTTCCCAAAGATCATTATGCAGAGCATCTGCCGAGGATTCAGAACCTCACCAGCCAACGTCTTAAATGTTTTAGCAGGATTTCTACCACCAACACGTGAAAGCACGAAAGGAGAGTGTTATAGTGAGGGTAGCGAGGTTGAAAGAAAATGCCGCGTTATGGAACAAGATGTACATGTCATCGGATTACGAGAGTTACATTGACCATCTACCTTGCCTCCAGGTTGCGTTTGGCATAATTGTTATCTGCAATCCTTTCACCGCTCAACAAGCTACTGCCGTTTATGCGGATGGTTTAAAAGAAGCAGGAAGTTCCCTGTGTGCAGCAGATGATGGTCTTGTAGTACACACCTGGGCAAAGAAACTTTGGACCACTAACTCAGTGTTTCAGGCTGAAAACTTAACCTTAAAATCAGCTCTAGACTTCATACTTAGCAAGGCAGATACAAAGTAATTTACACGTATACTCTGTCAGGTTTGCAGGCAATAAAGGGCGGGCGTAGCAGATATCCACCGGTTAGGGCAATTTGAAACTAGCTGCTATTACTTCCTGGAAATCTGAGAAAAACGCTTCGGTGTGATACCGGTCCACATTGGGATCTGGGGTAATGAAACGGCTAGCGTGATTGCGAAGAGCGTAGCTAATTTTATATTCGTAACTTCACTGAATGTACCTATTCGTGCCTCCTATCTTAAAGCCATATTCAGTACTGTACTCTCTAAACAATGGCAAACTATTGGAACATAGACATTACAGGTAAACTGTGCAGCATGTTTTCTAACGTCTGTCACAGAATAATTAGCGGCTGTGTGCAGTTTACCCAATACCTAACAAGGCATGTCCGATATAATTCCTAATTGCATCGTTTAGGCCTCATAAATAATGACTGCATCTGCGGTAGCTTCATTGATCCTGTTTACTATTTGTTCGGCTACCCGTATACCAGAAACTATCATTTGAAAAGACTCTCCATGACCCACTAAGAAGCATGTGTCAGTGCCACACGCAAAAATAAATATGTTCTCATCACATAAAACATTTTACTGCCATTGCGAAGAGTATAGAAAACAGCCTGAAATAATCCTCTACTGTTACTCATCCCTTCCTTCCAAAAAAAAGAACCTGCAACTATGTACATTTGTATTTTCTTATGCGTTTTTTCCCCTTCGTATGGGATAGTATATTGTGTTTTATTTCCCCGTATTACTTATTGTTCATAATTTTAAGATTTTCTAATTATACAATAACGTGTACTTCTGTTGTATGATTTATATCTCTAAACATACTTCTGATGTTAATATTGTATCTCTACATTGTTCTGTTACGGAAATATATTAACTTACAGGTTATTTTATGCCTTTCTTTTAATTGCAATCAGATGGAAATGCTTATATAGATCTAATCATGTCCGCATTTCATCCCTAGGTATTCTGCTACAATTTATGCTTTTATGGTAGTTTTAGTACCTTTATAATAGTGTATCCCTGTATACTGTTTCAATTATTTTGTTTCCTTCTATGCATGCAAATAATGTAATACACAGAAGTATGTTGCCTGAAACTATTACACTGTCCTCCTACCCTGCTAGACTTCTTGCCATAACCTGGCTGACAAGTTTCCATCTTTAGATACACATATTTGGTTTGCATCCAAAGGACAGACCTGGCGGATACCACACGAGGGTAGACATAGATCCGATAATAGGAATTTTGTTCTAAAACCTAACTAGACCAAATGGATGGTCGCCTCATTACATGTGGAAAAGGAAAAATACATTTGTCATGCGAGTCATTAGATATTTATCTGAGCACGAAACACAAAAAATCAGCTACGCCCTCTCGGGATTCGAACTCCAGACCTCCTGATTACTAGCCGGACGAGCTTCCAACTACACTATGAAGGTACGCGGATACGAGAGAGAAACTTTTGCACATATTCAGTCACAGTTTTTCTATGGAATTGCTGCAAGTTGGCATTCTTGCAGCAATTCCATTCGTATACATTAATTCAATAAAAATATTTTTTATTGAATTAATGTATACTAATGCCTATTTCTTATCTTTCATTACAAAACTGAATGATGTATGCACACTAATATGTGTGAAAATGCCTGACATTTTGTTGAATTCTGGTGTTTTTTAGGATAAGAATTCCAAATAACCTTATTTATTAGCATGCACTTGCTTTTCAATAGTTTACCATGGTCACACTCTCAGAATATGGACATTTTTGCAAAAACTTCCATTTTAAAACTCTTGACATGAAAACTTCAGAAATTCAAAATAATGAAATTTAAGGAAAAAATAAATAATTCCTGGTAATTACCCAATTATATTTAGAGATTAGTTTTATAAATATTCATTAAAAATAATGTATTAGACTTTTAAGTGTAAGATCTCTCTGGCCCAACTTGTCAGTCACTGGGATAGTGAGTCACAAAAACGTGCGAAGGGGTTGAAACACTTTTATTGTACTTTAAAAATTACAACTGCGTCTACTCGACGCTCACAAACTGCGCCAACTCGGCGGTTGAACTAAAAGTAAGGTAACTGAAAATAAGAAACTAGATGAGCAAATGTCAAACACTACCGACGAGGCTCTGAGATCTTAACTAACCGCGTTTTTAATTATCGTTGATATTCAGCAAGATTACTGATTTAACAGTTGAAATCTAACACTTCTGCAAGGCTAGGCACACAGGCCGATACGCGCCGATCTAAATTCTACTAAAGAAAATCTCCAGCGTAGGTTCAAAGCAAGACTTTTTACACGCTCGTTTCGTCTACTACACTCACGTTTGTGAAAATTGCAACACCATGAAGGACTTACGCGAGTGAGCTGAAATTTTCAGGAAATGCAAAGTAGCGCATGATATGCAAATGATTAGAATTGCAAATCCGTAGCGCATGCGTATGCTGAGCAGCGCCCTCTGAACGGCTGATGGATCCGAATAAATAGACGGCTGTAGCGAGGCGTGTATGGTTATCGGTGGTTATCTGCTAGTGGTAAACGTTAACTCAATCTGTACTTATGCCTCGTCGACGAAAGAGAGCGAGATTTGAACAACTTACAGAGTTTGAACGAGGGAGAATCATCGGCCTTCGTGAAGCTGGATTGTCGTATCGTGCAGTAGCCTCTCGTGTGCAGCGTAACAGCAGCACAGTGATGCGCGTTTGGAAGCAGTGGACGGACGAGTGTCGGACAACTCGGAAATCCGGGAGTGGACCCCGAAATGTGACGTCAGCTCGCGATGATAGACACCTGGTCCGCATGGCGCGGACGGACCGTACAGCTTCCTCTAGACAATTGGCAGCACTGTGGTCAATAGCTACAGGTGTTTCATTGTGTGCTTCATCAATTCGTAGACGTCTGCTGCAGTGTGGACTGCGCGCACGGACTCCTTTATACAGGATCCCCCTAACGCACGACCATCGCCGCCTGCGGCTACAATGGGCCAATCAGCATAGAGACTGGCGTGCTGATTGGCAGCATGTCGTGTTTTCTGACGAATCCCGCTTTAATTTGTGGTACCATGATGGCCGCATTCGTGTCAGACGCTATGCCGGTGAACGCCACCTTCCGGAGTGCATTATCGAACGCCACAGTGGACGAACACCCGGAGTTATGGTCTGGGGCGCCATAGCATATCATAGACGATCTCAATTGCTACGAATTGTGGGCAATCTGAACAGCAACCGGTATATCCGTGAAGTTCTACAGCCCGAAGCTGTTCCCTTCCTTCAAAGCTTGCCAGGCGCTGTATTTCAACAGGACAATGCCCGCCCTCATACTGCTCGGATTGTTAAATCCTTCTTTGCAGCGCAGCAGGTACAGCTTCTTCCTTGGCCTGCGTGTTCCCCGGATATGTCGCCAATTGAACATGTGTGGGATGTCATTGGTCGGCGTCTTGCTCGTGATCCTCGTCCTGTTGCGTCTGCAGACGAACTTTGGGTACGCGTACAAACGATATGGAATGCTCTTCCTCAGTCAGACATTCAAACTTTGTTTGACTCCATGCCACGTCGTGTAGCAGCACTTATTGCGGCGCGTGGTGGCCACACAAAATACTGATTCTGATCTCTTGTTCTTGTTTGTTTGCTTTGAACATTTAATCATTTATTTGTACCACTACCACTCAACTGTGTATTAAATTGCATTCAATTATGACGATTCCTTCTTGGTGTTGCAATTTTCACAAACGTGAGTGTATTTAACTCAACTAGCTTCCGCTAAATTTGAATAAACTGCGGGTGCTACTACAATTTACATACTCTGGCACGGGTATTTCTAGGGGGAAAATGAAGGCTAAACAGGAAAGGAATATGAACTTAAAATAAATGTTAGTTAAAATAAATATAAACCCTACATAAGAATTAAATTTAATTGTTTCAAAAACGTTTTGAATACAATATTCAGAGTGAAAAGCATAATCTTTTATAAATAGATTCGAAATTTCATAATCATTTATTTCTGTCATATGAACCTTTATGACCGGAATGCACTTATTTTTACACATTTTCATCATGCGGTTATGCAGCAGTCTTAACTGGAGGAATACCATTCAAGAAGTAAAGAATTATTTTTTTACCTTAATCGATTGATCAAATTTTACATTTTATAGCAGATTAAGTTATAGTGGTTTAATGTTTCTAGTTACTTTTTTTTTGTAACAAAAGCTTCTACAAATAGCTGTATTGGTTTATGTTTTAAAATAATTCTCTTTCCATCCTACAATATGCTACATACACCAAAAGCAGAATTCATGTAGTTAAGTAACACATAAACTTGAAAAGAAGAAACCAATTTCTGAGATGCCCCAAGAATAAATCTATGGGCAATGTTTCGTTATACACATTTATGTGAGAATGCAAACTTATCGAGAAAAATACCGATTTTAATCAAAGTTGCAAAATGAAATAAAAACAATTATCTATCAGAACAACTATATATAAGCAAACATGCAATATTTCTTTCATGCAAAGAAGGGTTTATTTTTCGCTTTTATGTTTTACACTTTTTAATTTGTGATGCGTTTTTGTAAAGCATATAACTCTCTTTGTTCGGTATACATACATATAAAAATAATGTTAATAGTATCCATAAGAGCATATTAAAATTTTCAGCAAATGCACATTTTAGTAAACTGTAATAGTTAGTTCCAAATCATAAAGAAATACCCCAAAAAGTGTATTGCAGCCAGCTGAAAACCTCCTGGAAAGGGAATGGGATAGAAGAAAACAATTGAATTTATATTATGTATTTTAAAGTTACGAAAACCTTATTAGTTCTATGTCTGTAAGAAAAATGGGGCAGTTTCAGCCTCCTAAAGAATAGTTTTCGATAAAATTTGGAAGTCTTAACCACTACATTCCGCGAGTATAAATTGCATTTTTTAAACACTATAAAACTCAGAGAATCTTCTTTTTATTAGTAATTTTCCCTCTCCGTCCCCCATCTTGTTTCCATTTTTTGCTCCTCTCATTTTGGCCCTAAGTTTGAATGTAATTAAGAAGTGTGGTCATCAAGGCACCGAAATGAAAGTTTGTGCTTGCGGAAAATATAGATCATTGACCTTATCCCATCAGCTACCATATTTTTTTTTATTGAAGCTGGAATTAATTTCCGAACAATGAGAAATTTAAATTTAAAACAGAAATTTTCTCACGTCACTTCCTGTTTTCATCGGAAGAAGAATGTAATTAATTTAAACTTTCGTGGTGCTTCTTATGTTTTTTAAAGAGTAAAACACCAAATAAAAGTAGTCATATGATAGGTATATAAAAGTTGGGGATTTTCAGAGTTTATTAGAGGTACCGCTTTGAGAAATAGGAAGGGAATTTTCGAAAGAGAATGTGAAAGGGAGCTACTTAGAGTAATTATGAGGTTTTCTTCTGTTTATTTCTTTCGGGGAGGATTTTGCCTGCTATGCTGTAAAAATAGGCTAATTAGAATGTTAATGAATTTCTAGCCATGTTACTAGGAATTCTGACTCTTCTAAAGCAGAACTGGTGTAGGTCACATCTTAGTGCCCAGCAAGCTGTTAACAACCATAACATAAAAAATTAAGACCTTTGAAAACTGGTCAAAGAAATAAATTACAAATAAAACAAAACTAGATGAATAAAAATAAATAAAAGAACTTTCTCTGTAAGCTTTAAAAACAAGAGTTCAATCACGATTACTTTTTGTAATGAGCTCTAATCACGATCTTATTCAAACATTTTCAAAGGAAATGGAAGTTTCAACAAACATCTTTGCCTACTCTCTTCTAAATAGATAACGGTAGGTTTTCAGTTAAAAGCATCTAAAGAGAAATAAATAGTTACACTAGGCATTATCATCTATTCATGACGACAGGAAAATCTACTGTAAATACTTTTCTTTCAGACATCTTAAAAGAAACGTTCATGGTGGAATATTTTTTATTTAACGAGATATACCTTCTGTTATAATACATTTAAGAGGTTTAAACTTATCAAAAGTCTGTTTTAATTTTAATACAGAACTACGGAAATTAGATCAACATTAGGCGACCTATCCACACAAATTTGAATAGCTATTTAGAACCGATATTGAGAGAAGGCTAGTAGGATGCTGAAAATAACAGTTACATGGTTGTTGCCAAGCTCCTTTGGACTAGCACTGCTTTCTTAGATTTAAGATACATAAGCATCTGGAAGCTGTTTTAAATATTTGCGCAAAACTTTGACGAATATTAAATTCCTTAGAGCAGTATGCAAACTCTTGTATCGGTGTGCTTGATGATTTAATAGTTAAAACACTTTCTTCTCCCCAAAACCTGCCAATAATGGTTGGTGTTTGCAATAAATATCAGTATTAAAATCAGAAGTTTATAGTTATAACAAGAAAACGAATACGCCGAAGTACAAATGTTAAAGATATTAATGATCAAAAAATGGAATCAACGTGATATGTGTAAATTTGCAGTATTAGAGTTTCGAAGTTTGACGAAGTTGTACGTGTAAATTTAAAAGCTTCGGCGTAACGTGCAAATTTACGCAGTTTGCGCCTATTCTTATTGCTAATTTTTAGCTCTTTAATTACTACGGCTTAATTTCTTTCATATGTAGCATATTAAATTGTATCAATCCTGTAAAGTTCAGCAAAGCAATTTTTAAAAGTGCCGTAAGTTATCTCTGCTTGAAAAAGTGATGAATAAACATCATGAAACGTATACTGATGATCAGATTTACTGCTTTTCTTTTCATCTATTATTCTTGAGCGTTCGATCAACCGCCGTTATTGGTACTGTAAATTACCGAATACTGACCGCTTCATCTATGGGCTTGAATTAGAATATTGTAAAAGTATCTTTATTGAATGACGGCACCTAAGGTTCGTCAGTCATAAAGTCTTCTCGAGAGTTTTAAGATAGAAATACGATTACCTCGGATTCTCTCTCCAGGGTATTTTCGAGCAAAACTACTCGTAAGAATGAGCTATGATAGACAGCTCTAGGGCGTTTTTCTTTAATTGTGAACAGCGCTGTCCTAATATTAAATATTTTAAGAATATATTATTCTAACCTGTACTAATTATAAATTTGGTAATAAACCAAATAAATCTTTAATGAAAATGTTTCTTTTGCTACCTTAAATTAGTATTTTAAGAATACTTATGATTTTAGCAGAGGTAAGTTTCTGTTAAGTAATTTGTAAGTTGCTCTGTAAATATAAGAAACATCTAAAAAAGGGAAGTATAAAGATGATAGGAAGAAAGGAAGCACTGAGTGGATACTCGTTGAAGCAGATATTGTACAGCGGATTTAAAATGTAGGGAACTTTTGGAATAAGACACATCTGACTTTGCGACAGTGCTCATGGACTGGTACTTCTGCATCTGTGAATGTCAGATCGTCAGAGATTAAAAGAAACTAAGAAGCTTGAAACAACGCCTTTTAAAGCTCAGCTATTATAATATAAAGCGGCGCTGAGAAATGTTGAGTTTGATTCGATCTAAGCAAATATTTACAAACAGTGTGTTTTCGTGGTTTATATATATTATTATATTTCGTGTATTTTCTCGGTTTTCTCCTACTGTAACATGAACATGAGCCACTTTCCCTTACAAAGACCACCACGAAGACATCTATTAAGGCAGATAATCTTTGTGTGGTTTGTCGCAATCGATTAAACAAAGCCACACGCTTCTAAAGAAATCATCATAAACTGGTCAGGTCGAACGCAATGCAGAAGCATCGCCTGTCAAGTCAGTAGTACGGATAAAAACCATCATTATTCATTACAAACGCATATAGTTTAAGAATCTTGATCCTTTATACTGCATTAAAATATAGAAGTAAACTGATAATTACAAACATGAGTCATTTTTATTTGATTAAAATTTAAAATAATAAATTTTGTAGAGGCATTAGGATTTTTTTGAAGCAGGTGAGATGACAAATAAGTAATGCCCTAGACGGGATTCGAACCACAAACCTCTCGAATACGCGCCGAGCGTGCTGAGCACTGCACCACGAAGGCATGCGAAGCAGACGGGAGAAATGCTTTATATACTTCCCTTTTTAAAGGGCGACTGGGGATTAGGGGAACCAATCGCCATATCCTGGTGGTGGAGAATCATCATCCACAACACTTTTTAGTTTGGGCGCCACTGTAGATTATTTTCGAAGGAGGCGAAGAGGCAAATGAGCGATGCCCTCGCCGGGACTCGAACCGCGGACCTCTCGAATACGCGCCAAGTGTGCTGACCACTACACCACGAAGGCGGGAGAAATACCTTATATATTAACCATGCGAATATTAGCCGTTGCACTTATGCTTTTTTTTTGTTGTTGTTTTGTTAACATCAAGATTTTTATGTTAACCTAATATATGCAAAGGTAAGTCATTTGGACTCCCATTGTGCTTCCGGAATATATAAACCGTTCCACGTAAATCGAGTTGGATGATGCTAATTACTAAAGGATGTTCTTGGTACCTGTATATTAAAAATCCGTGCAACATAATTACGCTTTTGCAATATTGAAAAATTTGAATCAATTGTACTTAATTCTTAAATTTTAGGTTCCAGCATTATTAAAAAGACTGCACTGTTCACAAATGTAGTTAATTCATTAAAAACTTTCTAATAGACAATTAAAATTTTAGTTGGTATGGGATTATTATTATTATTCAGTCAAAATAATTAATTAATAACTTACAAATAGTCTGCTAAAACTGCCACCATGAGGAGAAAGTATAATTTCACAGTCGTTAAATGGACAGCATACTGAAATGCATAGACTATTTTCGTATGTGCTATGACGTACTTGTTCAGATGAAAATTATTCCTATCTTCCAACATCTAATCTTGCTTTCGCTGATTATTGCAGTTCAGAAATGATTAGAAACTAAGAAGAAAAAAAAAAGAGTTCTCGCCTCAACAGTTGCTTTCCGGCATAGAAGTACTTTCCAAAACCTATTTGCGCTTTCTGTGTTCTTTACTTTAATGTAAGGAAAAAACAACATTGATTGTCTTGTCAGTTAAAATTCATAATTATGATTACATGCATATGACGTAAACACGTTAGGTAATTAACAATATTTAAAAGTTGAAAAATTTAAAATCCTGATAAAACATGATTTTTTGTTATTAATAGGCACGTAATATCCTTAGTTATATAATTAAAAAAAAAAATAAAACCTAAGAAAAAAGCCTTGCACCACTGCTGAAAACGTGTTCCACAGTATAATCCTATTTATCTTCCCGCCCACTATTAGCTCGCTGTAGCTTGACACTCGCTTTTAATCGGAACTAAAAAGTTTTACGGCGTGAGAGACTTATCCTGTCCTATCTCAAGCAGAGAGAATGCGCGAGCGCGCGAAAGAAAGACTTCCCCTACCTCGCGTCGAGTGGAATCGTCCGATGGCCCGTACATACGAGAAGAGGCTGACGAACGGAATTCTGCCTGCATACGGAAGATAACCGCTATTGAAAGCAGGTGGTTGAAAGCGTCCTCTCAAAAAACTCTGGAAACGTGACAGTGACTGTCGGTTTTTACTGCTTACTTATCCGGAAGAGAAGACAGCAGCCCCCTCCTTTTTTTTTTTTCTCTCCTTGTTTTTAAATCGTCCGGAAACTCAGCCGTGATTGCAAGCTATTTATCTGCGGTATATGATTTGTTTTTGTTTGTTCTCAAAAGACACCACGAACTTTTAAAATAAAACGGAAGTTTTCTTGAAGATCAAATTATTGCGCCGTTTTATTATTTATTCTTTTTTGTAAAAATCAAGTAAATTCCAGCTCATAGATCTTCACCCTCTTTAGATCGACAGCATATTTAAATTCATGAAATCCTTAGTGTTCTCTGCAATTAAACAAGGAAGTTTTCGATTGAAATCTCAGTTATTTTTTCTGCTTAAAGGTTCTTGAAAATTTTGAGCATTTATGTTGTGAATGGACCCGTAGACACTTTAAAAACATAAAAAGCATATTCTCATATCTACTACACTTTCGAGCACCAACATAGTTGCAAACTGCACGTGTATGCCGCGACTTCGAATACGGACCTGGATAATCCATGCCACCAAAATTTTACTCGCTGGTGTTGGATGAAAAGTTATTCATATTCGCTTCGGAAAAGAGGAGACAGTTGTATAACGACAACAGGAAGAACTATTGTACATGCTGGACTGTTTGTGAACAGCGATTCACAGACTCACTATTTTCGGTAAAATTTTCTTGCATACTTTAAACTTGCAACTCTATTAACTATTTTACCCACGAAAATAATTATTCCCACGGATTGTGCTGTTACATTTGAGGACAAGGAGCTGATGTCTTGGGCAACCAGCTTGGCAAAAGTGGAGGTAGCCCAACCGCAAACTTCCTCTGGATCTATCAAAGGTCAGTGACTTATATCTTGTTACTCACTTTCAGACTCGATTGGATACCGTTTGTATTCAAAGGGGAAAACGCGCTATTGACCGTTCCTCCGTAGCTTTCAAAAATAGGAACTTAATTGTATTTTCCAATAATATAAAAACATTGTCTAAACAATTTTAAAAATTTCACTGCGAGAGAAAACTAAGAAAGTTCGGTTTTCCTTTGATTGAAATTTAATGTTGGCTTGCGATGTGTGGCATGAAATATTAAATTTACAGTGACAGTAGTTATTGTAACTGCATCGTTCAGAATTTCTTCAGTGGAGAAATGTTCTCTAGTTTCCTCTTTGAACTGACGGTATCCGATCTTACGGTTGACTGGCACTAGGAAACGGTTCCCGCGGAAACGCTAATTAAGCTTTTTTTTTTTTAATTTGTTTAAATTGCGCCCGGTACATTGCTGCTGACACTGGATTTCATGGATTACCTGTATTGTAGCATTTTTCACCCTATTTAAGTATTATTTTTTATTTAAAAAAATTTTTTTTAATGTTTAGTGTGCTTTTGATTTCATTGCTTTATCACAAATTAGAAAAAAAGAATGGACACCTACAAAACTATTTTCCCTATGTTCGATCTGCTTTTTCATAAGCATCCTTAACACTGTTCTAGTGCATGATTTTATGTTTGTGTTTAATTAACTATTTGAAATTTGCATTTAACTCCTTGATGATTTTTAAACGGTTTAGTTTTTTGTTTCATAAACATATATTTGAAATATAAAGGAAAAAAAAACTAGATCATGCTGGGAAGGATTATAGATATCGTATTGATTCTTTGATTTTAATATGATTCTACAATGGGTCTAAGAATAAAATATTTCCAGGTAAATACATGTTCGCAATATATATTTTTACTAAGTGTATCATTTTATATTTAGTTTTGTCAGTAAGTTGAACGCGCTATTTTATTTGCAATTTTGAAATTTTGCCGTCGTTGTAATCATTATTTTAATGCTGAGTTTTTCTGATTTGGTAGGCATGTTTTTCTCGATAAAATACGTAGCATAGTTTAACCACATATTGATATAAATATTATAAAAGGCATTTACATATAAACAATATCATTCATGTGCAAGAAAAATGTAAGTTTGTATACCATACTTTTCTGATATATAAACACTCTTAACTATACTTGGTGTGTAATTATGTGACTAAATGTCCTAAAAATAGGGAACTGAGTAAAAAAAAAATCAAATTATATTCTTAACTTTGTTTGAGCAGCCGACAGGCAGTGCATTTTAAGTATTATAATGAAGTACTGTTGATGAAAATATGTCCTAAATTTAACGAATGCAGTTATTTCGCTTCGTAGTTTGCTTACTCTTTTCCTACGACGACCTAAAGTTCAGGCCTGGCCACTGAGACAGACCTCTGTGAGGTTCTGTAGTTTAAATTTATGAACACTGGATTGAACTCATGTTATTGATTCGTTTTTATTGGCATTTTGCAAAATGCTGGGCTCATTTAATGCTTTCATATTTATGTTATTAATCTAATCATAGTATTTTCATTTCAGTTCTTTTCATAAAACTGTTCGTTTGCAATTTTTCTTATGATATATGAAATACACTTGTAATGATAATCCAGTGTCAGAGCAATGCAATGCTTATTACTAACTTCCTTTATTATTTTTTTTTGTTTCCGCGAACCTTTTGCGTTAAGTCGCTGGCCAGGCCTGGTCTTTACAAGTCTTGAGATGTAAGATGTTGTCGTAGAAAAGGTAAGGTACAGTAAGATGTATTATTTTATGAAATCTTAATAAATCTGTTAGCTTGGAAATATGTATTACTTTTAATCTGGTATATTTAAATAACGGTAATTTCTAATTTTGAAACATAAGTTATAACCTATTCTGTAATTTTCCCTTAATTTCCTGAAAATTCATTTGAATTGACGTTGATTAACTTGTTTTAAGCCTGAGAAACCAGAGTTAATAAAATTAAAGTAAGTGATATCCTATTCAATAGTAGTTGACTCATAATGAATCAAGTTTTAAGTTTTCTCTAAAATATGCAAGTTTCTCCAAAACAAGTTATATAAATTTTCTCTAAAATATACAAATGTTCGTAATGCTTTTAATCATTAAATAACGCTTCAAGCTAACTTTGCCGAAGATGCTTTTAACCAGAAAACTAGCTGTTCTTACAGAAAAATTAATTAATGAATTATTATTCTTATGGAAGTTTTAAATAATTTCTTTTCCTAAGTGAAATTATAATGTGTTTCAATTCCTGCAGTTACTAAAACTTTAGATAAAGAGAAATTAATTTAAAAAAAATTTCATTTGCACTAAAAGATTTCCTTCTCGCAAAAAAAAAAAAAAAAAAAAATTTGGAGGAAATCGCAAATGTCTTAAAAGGTGAGGTAAGTTGATCTGAACAGTTACCTATTTCATAGTCCCTTACGCATTGCATCCTACGGACCGTAAGTATGATCGGAGTGCTGCATGTTACCGAAAGAGAAGAACTGCGCATTTCCGGAACATTTTCTATAACGTAATAAAACACTGACTTTAAATCAGCGTTCTAACACTATGCCAAAAATATATCCCGCGCACATAGAGCAATAAAATACGACATAATAGATCGTACAGAGTATCTAAAAAGCCTGAGCTTGGTACACTAGGATATACAACTAGAGTAAGGTACTCAGTTTGTACTACTAGTTACAAATCAGCCGTTTAAGAACGCCTAGTACTCGACAGAATGGAGTAAAATCTGCTTACAGTTAAAAAGTTAGCCTTTCTTGAGCTTATCCAAAGCTAGAAATATATGAAGTTTAAATGATGATTTAAAGGGAAGTATTTTAAATGGTGCAACTGGACGAATGCAAGGTTACTTCGAGTGCAGTTGTAGAGGCATTAGAATTTTTTGAAGCAGGAAGACGTGAAAAATGTTCAGTGCCTCGCCGAGACTCGAATCTGGACCTCTCGAATACGCGCCGCGTGTGCTGACTGTTACACCACGAAGGCATGCAGAAAAGAGGAAGAAAATACTTTATACAGTTTTAAATCTTTGTGGACACAGAACGGATGACTTCTTTCTGCTTTGATGTGAAATTTAGTGGGTGGGGGCACTGCGCTGAACTAAGGTTTTCTGGAGAGATGTGAATGAAGAATTAATTCCACATAATGGTGTGCATTTATTTGTCATAAAATATTACTTAGGTCATTTCAAGGTCCCGTTTTAAATTCATCTTAGAAGAATTTTACAGTAAAATATCTTTCAATAGAATATGTTTTCTAATTCGGATATGCAATCATCTCTTGTTCGCAAACCTGCGAAACATTGGTAGATATTTATCAACAAGCTTAGATGGTGTACTTAAAACATAAATTCATTCTCAACTTCCAGCCAAATAAGCATTAATATTCTTTACTGCAGTGACTGCGTTCCTCTCTATTAACCCCCCTGACGCCCCCCATTTTTTATAGAGGCTCAACACATGGTTTCAAGTGCCCCATTCAACCCAAGGCCACCTACCAGGTTACCGCCATCTGATGAACATCTGGATAACTTCGCGTGGACACGTTTAAAGGGGGAGTGATTTGACTTCCCCGATCGGAAGTTTCGTTGAAGAGTGCAATAGTGTTCTGGTTCATCCCTTAAACTTGGAAGAAACTATCGCTTCAATTGTGAAAACCAGAGTCTAGCAGTCTTTTACAGCTGCACACACATAAAATCTATCGTAGAGAAACTTGGTTAACGCCAGTTCGATATCCGTAAATAATCAGTTATCGTGATATCAAGTTAAATAATATTAGTCTTATTCTTTACTTTAAGCGAGTGATTAATCAATTAACGCTGTCTTTTCTTTCCACGTAACGGAACTTTTCTTGCCACTTGCTTGTGATTATGAATTTCTTTTAAATCCCTCAAAACTGTTAAAACAAGAAGGATAGTTTGCACTAAAGAGAAACAACGTGCAGGCATCACGTCAATATTCATGATATATATTTTTCGCCAGCGCATGTTTTTCTTGTGCGTACTTTCGTGAGATAGTTTTTGGGAAAAAACAATATCCGAGTATTTTTCCCGCAGACCGTACAGGACTACAGAATTCAGACGGAGCTGTCTAAAAGAAGAAACGAAGATAGTTTTTGAAAGAAGAAAGAGCAAATATTGATGATTTTTGGACAGTTCATATATCTTACAGTCATTTAACATCTCAATTAATATACGTCTCAGAGATGGTACTCCAAGAGAATGGATACGTGGATGTAATTACAGTGTGAGCCTGAATATGAAGTACAAGAGTCGAGCTAAGACAATGTGTAAATGGATCATGGAAGCATACTCTAGAAAAGTTTTAAGAAAACCGAAATTTGAAGAGCCATGTATGTTTGTGATTGCGATTTAATCTGACAAGTCTTTAAATTTATGACACCGAGTAGGGATAGCAAATTATGCAGCAGATCGCGAAAATTGAGAATTCATTAATATTTTAATTTAATGTACTGAACAACAGAGTTAATTATCATATTTATTAGTTTGAGCATTCATATGTGTACTAGTTATCAATCATTCATTGCATTGCACTTTCAGAGTGCTCCCGTGTAACAAAAATGGACAACTTACATATTTCTGCTGAGAAAAATTTTAAATTGTTTGGAACATGTACACTGCGGGGGGGTTGGGGGAAGAATGGGACAGTTCTATATCTCTCGTTCTACTGGGCCGATTAACGAAATTCAACTTGCGTTTTTCATGTCTCGAAAGCGCGACTTAGGATATATATTAGATTTATATATAGCATTGTCCTAACATAGGAATTTTGACACAAAATTGGACTTTTTTTGAAATAACATATCAATTTATTTTTCATATTTCGATTCTACGACTCCAGTTATGCCTAGATGTTAAATTTTGTAATTTTTGGTGAAATAAATTTCTCGGAGAAATTTAAAAATTTAACTTGGCGGATTTTTTTTTTCATTTTGCTCCAAGAATAATTCACTTGGCGAACTTCTTAATTTATAGCAACCTATTTTCCTTTCCTTTTTTTTCACTGTCCACGAGCGGAAAAAAGTCATCGTTCATACTCTCAAATAATTTTAACAGAGTGCATAAACCACATTTTTGTTATTATCGCTTATAATAAATACACAAAATTTCAAAATGTAAATATAATTCAAACTTTTAGGAAGTTTTGAATAAAAAAACTCTAAATTTTTTGCAGGTATGCTTAATACATCTGCTTTCAAATGATGGCAAAACTTTTACAGGTTTCAATTCAAAATGTTTTTCGAAAAATTTATAAAAAATATTTAAAAATACAAATTTAAAAAATAAATCAGAAAAAATTGGCGAATTTTATTTGGAATGAACCTAAATTTCGAAATATGAAAGAAAGAATCAGATATGTTTAATAAAAAATGAGATATTAATAAATATATACCAAATTAACATAAAGAAACTAAAATTTTGGAAGCTAATTTTCTGAAAAAAACTACTCTTGCGATTTTTATAAAGCTTGGCAGTTTGGCATAATTTGAGTCGTAGAATCGAAATATGAAAAAAAATGGCATGTCATTTCGGAAAAAGTTCGATTTTGTGTCAAAATACCTATATTAGAAGAACGCTGTATATAAATCTAATATATATATTCTAAGTCACGCTTTCGAGACATGAAAAACGCAAGTTGAATTTTGTTACTCGGCCCAGTAGAACGGGAGATATAGAACTGTCTTTCCCCCCGCAGTGTACGTAAATTTTATAAGTATTAAAACTGCATCATAAATTCACGATTTCTTCTGCAAAGGTAACGTGTAAAATCCTGATTTAGCCATATCTTTGAAAAAAAAAAATTACGTCATTTTCGCGCAATGATTTCGTTGAGTAAAGCAAATCCTCTGAATAGTGCAGCTGACAGATTTTTAATAAAATCTTAAATTGTTCTTCTTTTTGAATGCAGTATTATTTTAGAGATGAATATATTTTATTAGTAGAGTTTGTTAAATGTGTATCAGATTGTAAAAAATGATAAATTCCTTTTTTTTTCCAATAATTTTAATGATATCAGAAATCCGTTCTAGATTCTCTGATGCAGTTTCAAACCTGAAATTAGACCAGAGACTTAATTATTAAAAATTCATTTAATTATTAAAAAAATAACTTTAGAGATTTTTGAATCACACTGAGGGAATTTTTTTCGATGCTGACAGTTACATGGAACGAAGCCATGAATTCTGTCGAAATCTTCATAAGGAGATTGCTAGTATCTTAAATCGCAAGATTAGTAGAAAGTATTTATTCAAACAACTTTGTAACAGTTTATGTCATCTCCCCGAGCGTGCTGTCGTGGTCTAAGTGCTTAGAAAAACGGAAGATCCCTAGTTAAAATCTCGGCAAGGGTACAGCTGATTTTTCATGTTTCTTGGTCCGAAATATATAAAAGTCTTTAAAACTTAGTGGTTTGTTTGTTTGTTTGTTTGTGTGTGTGTGTGTGTGGGCTTGTGTGTGAAAAGATACCTAAAGTAAGTGATTAGATATAAAATAAAATTTGAGCAATTAATTTTTTTATTCATTTTGATGATTTCATCCTCGATTATAGCTCGTAATTTGATTTTTCATGTTTAGGCTAACTCGAGGAAGAATTACAGTTATTCTTATTACTTACTGAATTAGCTTATATTGTGCAGTAATTGGCAGATTAATTAATCATCTTTGTTTTTTTTCATTTGAATTAGGAGATATTATAAATAATGTGTTATACGAAAAATGTTTGCTTTGCTATTATTCTGATTATCATTTCACTCTATTGTTATTATGAGTATCTTTATTTCTTTACGTAAACTGACAAAATTCAGTACAACGATAGACATACGTTTCAGCTGTATGGGACTAAATTTCAGTTTTGATTTCTCTATTACTTCATCTATTAAAAATTCGGGAATGTGGCTTTCTTCCAATCACATATCGAATAACTGCTGTTATCTTAAAAGTAGGAGATTTCGTATGCGTGCTTAGAGACCAAAAATACATGAAATTACGTGAGAAATTAAAAAATTTGAACTTAGATGTAAAATTAGATACATAATTAATATGCGAAGAATAAATGTGAAATGTGGGAAATTATGCGTAAAAAAGACTAATTTATATGCGAAGAATAAATGCGAATAAATTTTGATAGATAGCTAATCAATCCTAAATATAATTATGTCATATATTTTTGTTAATGATCTTATCTAATTTATTAGGTATTAAGCAAAATTAACTTGCTATTAAAAAAGTCGTATTATTTTTTTCTTTCGTAACTGAAAATCATTGCAGGCTTATTTATAATTGTCGCCAAGCAAAATAATGTTTCTTTTTCCATCTTAACACTTATGTTTTAAGTGTAAATTCATTTACTGTTTTCAAAGATAAATTAGAATTAATTGTTTACTATTATATAAATTAATAATGATGGAATATGGGAGAATTCTTCGCAAATCCCCTTTCTTCAGTGTATTTCTTTCTGCTTGAACCAGGTTAAATATTGCTTATGATATTTTATATTTCGATTGTTCACCGACTAAATCAACTAATTGCACGTTTGTGCATTATTAATAGACACATTATAATATTTAAACTCCTACTTACAAAAAGCTTAATTTAGATGGATGGACATATTTTCATTAATTAAGACACAGTTCAGCCTCTCAGTGAAACGATTAAGTCATTTTATGCGTTGTTATATTCATATATTTCTTGCTTTTTAATTCTGCTTTTCTAATCTGAAAATGCAAACTTTTCGTAACCTGAGCTTTGAATTAGAACTTTAAATGATTGTTTCATGGATTGGAGTAATTAATTAACGCAAAGCACATGAAAATTATCTGCTTAAGTTTCATCCCAGCTTTGACTGATAGTACTTCGGAAGACGGAATTAAAAGAATTCTGTCCACTTTTTTCTCCTTAGGGGTAAACTAGTTTGAAGGCTATCAAAACGAGAGATTTTAATGCTCTGAATCTGCAAAGACACTTTATTTATAATTCTGCATTCCTTATGCAGAATTTAATATCGCGCTTAACGATGTGGCGCCAGCCATCAATGATGTCTAGCTTACGCCAGCCCTCAGTGATGTCCAGATTCTCTATTTGTTTAAGGTTCGAAAACTAAAAGTAGATTTATTATTTACATAAACCTTCAACTTTTGTACATAATAAATCTTTTCCTCAAAATTTAAGGTACTAAAGTGACTGTCTCGACCAAAGCAAATTGAAAATCTGCTAACTGTTGAGTTATTCTAGACTTGTCATTTCTTCATATTTCTTCAGCTTTATTGCTGTTCAAGCAAAACTGTTGTTATTTGTTAAAAAAGTAAAAATATGTATATATAGTTTCTAGAGTAATGGTTTTCAACTTGTTTTGCTGTATGATACCTTTTCACCTTTGCTAAAAGATCATTCCCCCCCAACCTTTCCGAAATTCGAAATATATATATATACATTCATTTTTTATATTTTGTAAATTTGTAGAGTCATTAGGTTATTTTTGAAGCAGGAGACATAGAAAATGTGCAGTGCCCTCACCGGAAATCGAACCCTGGACCTCTCGAATACGCGCTGCTCCGAGTGTGCTACCTCAACGCGAACAACTATTTATTTCACTACGAAGGCATGCAGAAAGGACGGAGAAAATGCCTTATAAATTAGATAACAAAATTCACAGAACACATTGATAAATACCGCAATTTGTATAAAAGTAGTTTTTTTTCACATTATTTATAAACTAAAACTAAATAATTAACAGGCAAGCTGACCCCATTCCCCGTCTGAAGCTATGAAATCTCCTCCCAGGAAGGCTTCCCCTCTGGTTGAAAACGTCTGTTCCACAGACAGGGTTATATACACTCTAGCCGCACAGCGATGTAGGGCTATATAAGCTTATTTTAACTTCGGCGCTGAATGAACAACCTAAATGCCACATCGATGAGATTTTTTTAAAAAGTTTGACCGCTGACTTTTAACTGAGCAACACAGTCAACTTTAATTGAAAATCTAAACAAAGAATCGCAACCCGAGCCCTGGAATATGGAAACGAGGAATGTGATAACGTCGAGTTGCAAAAACCATTGACCTTTTCTCTCGTTTCCAGTAGGATGAGAAGGTTTTGGAACATCTGTACGTAATTTTAAATAATTTTCATTACTGACATATGCCATCATTACTTCTTTCGCTTAATACTGTTCTTTAAAACACTTCGCCGGAAGCATCTATCTCATTTAGTTGAATAACGCATGAAGCTGATACCTGTTGTCTAATTAAGCGAATTTTTTTCTTCCAGTACAGATATCTACGACTTGTACTGAGCTTTCTAGGTCTTACTCTAGCACTATGTAAATATCTATATTTTATAAGTTGCGTGGACTGATGCCTATTTCATTTTGAGTGAGTCTCAGTCTGATGAAGAAGAGCCTGATAGACGTGTCTTCACCAGAGCCTCGAATTTCCTTACATTATTATTATTATTATTTTGCTAAAGATCTATTTTAAAGCGCAATGCCAAGGAATATTGTCTAAAAAGTACGTGTATGGTATTAATAATGTTTAGCGACATTTGACATAGTTTAATGTTTCACTGAAGTGAATAAAGCATAAAATTAAAAAAAAGAAATGAAACTGCTAATGTATTCAATAGTGGGTGTGCTTTTAAATATGAAAATGATGTATGTCTTCCGGAATTCCTCATTTTACGATTAATATAACTATGGCAAAATGAGATCCACAATTTGTTTCTAAAAACAAGTGTGTATACACGCACTTGTGTATATTTAAGTCTGCTTTCCTTTTAGTATTGTTTCTCGAAATTTCGCTGTGCCCCTTCCTTTTGGCCTACAACTTTCTTTGTTTCTTGTACGGTAAGTTAGAAACAATAGAGATTATTATGATTGTGATACATTATGCATCTAGGATAGCAATCATTTGCTGCCTTGCATGAGGAAATTTCTCGATCTAAAAGCGAAGTTCATCGCCACAAATTTTCGTAGTAACTGTATTTGTGTTAATATATCGGCTATTAGTTACTTTCACGCTAGATTTTGAAAATCTGATGAAATTCTACGGAACTTTCATATATTATGGAAAAACTAAAAGAAAAAACATGAAATAAAAATCAGAATTCCTAAAACTTCTTTCTCACTGGAGCTTCATTTCGACATAGTTTCTTTTGAAATATAAGAACAAAAATTTGTCATTAATCATATCAGAAGGCAGAGGCTTGTCAAGGGTCAGGCAAGTGAGGCATTTGTCTCAGGTGAACAACTAGAAGGGGTGTAATATTAGCTATGAGAATTTTAAAATTAATTAAAAAAAGAAATTATGATCATTAACTTTTAACTCTGGACACATTAAAAAGTATCGAAAGAATTTGGTGTTATAAACAATCCAGATGAATTAAGAGAAAACTAATAACATTAATTTATTCTCAGAAGTGTTGAGTTTTCACAGTATGCTGCTTTCTAACACTAAAATATAGCCGCCCAAACGGGCTAGTGGGTAGTGTCTCTGAATACTACTACTTGCCGCTAAGCAGGCTCCCGACAAATGTTATGCTCCATACGGGATTTCCACTTACTCATCGGAGGTGATCTACTTCAGGCCAAATCCCAGCCATAATAATAATAGTAAAAACATGAGCAAACAAGGCTCTTGAAGACCGTACAATTTTTCAGCAAAGAGACATTATTAAGGTTTTGTACTACTAATAAACAGAGTAATGCAATACATAAAGTGGAGACAGGGTATGTGCAATGTAATATAAATGCACATTATTGTAGACAGTAAAAATGCACATTACCGTAGACAATAAAAATGCACATTTCAATTTCCGATATACTTCTGGGTTACATAAAATACATGTTGAAATTAAGAATGAGATGATGCCACTAGTGAAATGACATGAGCATATAAGGCTCGTGAAGAAAGAACATGTTTTCAATGTAGAAACATCATTGTGGTTTGTATTACAATTAATCGTAGTATTCTATTACATAAGGTGAAGGCACATTGCTTGTAGACAATGATATACATCTAGATAAAAATGCAGTTAAATGTAAATATAAAAATGTTAACATTCATTTATAAGGCATAAGTTCGAATCATTTAAAGCCTACTCATCGCTTCAAAGTGTACAGTAACATTTTAAGCCAAATAATACATTCGTTTACCTTACAAGTATATAACAAAATTGCTGTACAGAATAGGAATAACAGTACTACGAATACTAAATATTCAAAATATGCTGGGCTGCAAAGAGGATAAGAGCTATGAAGCGCAATGCTATAGTTAGCTGTCTCCATATGTAGATAAAAATAATATAAATGCACACTGTTGTAGACAATATAAATGCAAAATTCAATTCCCGATATACTTCTGGGTTACGCAAAATGCGTATTAAAGTTGAGAATGAATTGCTACCAATAGTGAAAGAACATGAGCATACAAGGCTCTTGAAGAGAGTACATGTTTCCGTGGAGTTGTTTTAAAACTAATCAGAATGTTGTATTACATAAGGTGGAAGCGCACTATTGTAGACAATGATATGCATCTAGATAAAAGTGGAATTAAATGTAAATATAATAATGCTAACATTCATTTATAAAGTCAAATCATTTAAAGCCTACATTTGACTTCAAAGTGTACATTTAAATTTTAAGTCATGTTTTACGATCATATAACCTTACAAGTATATATTTAAAATTGTTTTACAGAGTAGGTATATTACACTCATGTCCATAAATTAAGGATAATTCGGAGTCACGCGGAAATCGAACTCTTAAATAAATATATCACCTGTAAAATCACTACACACATATTCAAGAATCATATGCAAATTTCAGGAAGTAACCAGATGACACCGACGGTACGTCACAATGACGAGAGTGTAAGAGAGTGATATATAAGGAATACAGGCAAAGAAGTAAAATTGTTCGCAGGCGCTTTATAAACATTTCAGTGCAATAACCGAATAAGTTATGACACAAAGGATGGATGTTTTACGTGGTAGAATTATCGGCCGTCTGGAATGTGGGCGTACCCAACTGGAAGTATCAGACGAACTTGGAATTGCCCAGAGTGTCATCTCCAGGCTTTGGCAACGATTCCAAGATGATGGTAATGTGAGTAGACGTTACAGCACAGGTCGCCCCAGAGTTACAACGCCGAATGAGGACCGGTATTTGGCAGTTACTGCCAAAAGAAACAGGCGGAGCACAGCCTCAGACCTGTCTCGTCAGCTCTCTTCAGCCACTGGTACGACAATTTCAAGGCAGACCGTGTACAGACGCTTAGGACAGATTGGTCTATATGCTCGTAGACCTGTCAGATGCGTTCCACTTACTGCAACTCACTGTCGCCTGCGGTTAGCCTGGAGTAGAGAGCATGCATTGTGGACACCGCAACAGTGGGCTTGTGTGATGTTTTCCGACGAGTCCAGGTTTAGCTTGCAGTCTGATTCTCGCCGGACTTTTTTAATGGAGAGCTCCAGATACCCGTTACCACCAAGCAAACATCATTGAACGACACCGTTACGGTAGTGCAGGAGTGCTCGTTTGGGGTGGAATTATTCTGAGTTCGAGAACTGACCTGCATGTTCAAATTGGAATCATGACAAGCCAAATCTATTGAAACGTCATTCTGAAACAACATGTACATTTATTTCGGGGCTCCATGGGCGCACAATTTGTGTTTATGGATGACAACGCCCATCCTCACCGTGCAAACATCGTAAGCGAATGCCTTCAATCGGAGGATATCACCCGTATGTACTGGCCAGCATTCTCACCGGACTTGAATCCAGTAGAGCACGTGTGGGACATGCTTGGCCGAAGAGTTGCAGCCCGGCAACCTCCTCCTACATGTCTACCGGAACTTCATAGAGCATTGTTTTTTGAGTGGTGTAATATCCCCCAAGATCAGATCGATAATTTGATACTCAGCATGCCTAGGCATTGTACGGACTGTATTGCATCGTCTGGGAGATATACAACGTATTAACAATCATACCAACCATGTAATATTTGTTTTTTGTATGTAATTTGCTCCAGGGAGAAAAAATCGCTAATTTTTTTAATAATATCAAACATATAGCATCTTTTTTGCTCTTTACCGTTTGTTTAATAAATAAGCTTTACAAATAAGTCAAATTTGTTTTGCTTCTAACTCTTCCTTTGCCGGATTTTGCATTATCCTTAATTTATGGACATAAGTGGAATACTACGTATACTAAACTAAAAAATATGCTGGGCTGCAGAAAGAATAGAGCTACAAAGTACAATGCAGTGGTTAGTTATCTTACAAATGGATAGAGATGGAGCTAATGGCGCGACTGAGTAACATTCATATGGGCTGTTGTGCAGTAGCTCATGATATATTCAAGTTTATTCGATGCTGATCTATTTTCTAGAACTCTAGCTGCTGTCCATACCGGCCAGTGCTCATGAGAAGGCTTGCGTAAGTGGAAGCCCGCGCTGTTTCTACGTTCAAATGCAAAGCGTCTCGATCACTTTTACCACCGCACTCACAGTTATTAGAATTACTGAGTTTAAAGCGATGCATGTACGATGGAAGGCCCATGTCCAGTGAGGAACTGTGTGAGAAACAAGGAGTTACTCTTGTTTACGATAAGTATTCACCTGTTTAGACTAAACCTGTCTAGAAAACACCTTGCTGCCGACATTTGTAGTTCTTTACCATCTCTCTTAAATTCCAATATAGCGTTTGCTGTTTTTACTTCACCATAACAAGCTCTCTTAAATCCACTATCTGAGTACGGATGGGTATGTAACTGCTTACAATTTCTTGCATTAGAGTTAACGCGTTAAGGTTTACTGGAATAGTAATCTAAGTCACAGTCATCAATGTCATCAGTGTTTTGCGTCATTTTATGATGCAGAATTTGCCACTGAACGAGATGCATAGTTTAAGATTTTATCTGTTATCTATATTTAATTTCCGCGGGATTTTATAGTTGCTTTTATTTACGGTTTATTTAATCCATTACATATTACTGTGTGGATGAAGCGAATCGGCTTATTAGTCTGCCTCATTCTTTGTAAAGGCTGGAATTCAAACATATAAAATAAGACATGACTTCTATTTTTTGTGTTTTTTCCTGTTTATAACGAAACAATAAAATTAATTGTTTAATATCAAAGAAATAAAAATAGAGGTTTAAAATTTCGAAATATTTAAGACAGACATTTATATCTAATTTGAGTATAACTGATATTGATGTAAAAGAACATGTTTTAGAAAGTGTAGTTTCGTTCCGTTGACTTTAAGATAACCGCTATAAAAATATACTTATAAAAGATGCCATTTCTATTAAAGAAATTTTAAGAAATGCAGTTTGTGAAAGATTAAAACTGGAAGGAAGAGAAACAGATGAACGCCACACAGCTAGGTATTTAAAAACAAAAAAATCGTAATCAGATCAAGAGTGCCAAACTAGTTTATTGCTGCAAATAAAAAGTAGTTGCAAATACCCCTGTGTCATACGAGGGAAATTTAACACGTTGAAGTAAGTCCCCCGTGTTAACTGATGAGACCGAGTAAAAATAAAGCATGACATATCATTAAAACTTATTAAAACTACGCTTATATTCTAGGTATACAATGAAAACGATAAACTGTAAAAATATTATCTCATAGGATGATCTATTGGCCATATTTAAATTACAGTTGGCTGGCATATGAAGATCTACTCAAGCTCAAATGAGCTTTTCTTGCAATAAAAATTCAAATGATTGGTAAAAAATGTTAAAAACTGCTTTATCGATTAACCCGTTATAAAATACACTAGTCTATTTGCTATAGGAGGGTGCTTTCATGAAGGATATTCTAAGGACACAGTTTCGTTTTCAAATTATATACATGGGAAATGTCTAAAAATTATACGCAACCAAACCATTAACTATGAAGCGTACCATGACAAGCAGCCAGTATTACCCACTTAGCTACTCGTGGATACACATAAATACGAAACTCCAAGGAGCATAGAACTTATTTCGTAGTAGCTCAGTAACGGTTTTGGAGTCAGGAGCATCGCTTATATGAAAGCTACGAGTTTTACCTAATCATATTGAAAGGGATTATTCTTTTATCTGCATTAAGGATGAAGGAAAGTGAAACGAAGCTGCAAAATTAATTGCGTTTAACAGAATTCGATTCAGCGGTGGAAAATGCTTGGATAATTTTAAGAAAATAAAATAGTTTCGTGTTCATTTTCCGTTTAGTACTACAGTCTACGTAGGAGTTTAGTGTAAATGAAGAATTCTTATGGGTTTTGGGGCTTTAATAAAGTAGTAGCAGCAGATTATTGCAAATATCACGTAACAAAAACATAGTTGGTATTAAAGTATAAACTATTTTCTGCTTCCTTTCCGCACGCCTTTGTGGTGTAACTGGGAGCTTACTGGACGTGCATTCGGGAGATCCAGGGTTCGAATCCCGTCGAGAGCACTGCGCGTTTTTCACGTCTGTTGCTTCAGAAAACCTAATGACTGCAAATGGTGACAGAACTAAAAAGGTGGTGGACGATAATTCATCGCCACCAGGATTTTGCGATTAGGTACCCTAATCCCCATTCGTCCTTTTAAAGAGGAAGAATATAAGGTATTTTCTCCTCCTTTCCACATGCTTTCGTAGTATAACTGGAAGCGTACTCAACACGTATTCGGGAGGTCTAGATTTCGAGTCCCGGCGATGGCACTGTCCATTTTTCACGTCTCCTGCTCCAAAAAATCTGATGACTGTACAAAAGTAGAAGATATTTCCTGTTATAGGATGACACGCGCTTAATTGTTTTTTGCAAAAAATATGTCTGTGTATTAGCCATTGATAAATTAAAAGTGTTATTTTTATCTCTTATATCAGTTCTGTTTTCAAAGTAAGCATTGCCAATAAAAAGCTTTTTAAAAAGTGGCTCATTTTATTTCGTTCATTATTTATTGAGATAATTAAGCTAAGATATATATTTCCTAAGGTCAGAAAAAATTATCACGTTCAATAAGAGCAAGCTATGTGAGATCTGAAAACAGGAAGCGAAATATTTTTCTTTCGTTTTTAATTGTGCTCTACATATTTCACATTGCGAACAACTCTGTGACAAGCATAAGAAATTATAAAATATGTGGACATAAAAACAAATGCATAATAATTCAAGGAAGCTTGATCGATTTTATAGAAGTAAATGAAATTGATAATAATTTAGTAAACGATATTGTTTATAAATTAGATGGCTTCCACTTTCAAATTCGAGATCAAAGCTGTGATAAGGGGGCTAGCACGGCTGTACTATGCAGTGTGCAATCCATTCTTTTGGAAAGAAATGATCAAGCTAAATTATTAGCTATTTGATTCTTTAAATTTAATATGCAAAAATGCAGCTTCTGCAAATTCTAACATGTTACTATTTTTTTAAACTGAGCAGAGGATCTAAATTATTGCTATAATTTTTATTTATTATTATTTTACGAGTAGATGGGCTGCATTTATGCACACTGCAAAAAAAGGGGGAACAGATCTATATTTCCCGTTCTACTGGGCCGATTGACGAAATTCAAATTCGTTTCCATGTCTCGAAAGCGGGACTTAGTATATATATTAGATTTATATATAGCTTTGTTCTATTATAGGTATTTTGACACAAAATGGGACTTTTTCTGAAATAACATACCAATGTTTTTCCATATTTCGATTCTACGACCTAAATTATGCCTAAATATTAAATTTTGTAAAATTTGGTGCGAAATTTACACAGAAATTCAAAGATTTAACTTGGCGCATTTTTTCAGTTTGAGCCAAGAGTAATTCTCTTGGCGAACTTCCTAATATATGGCAGCATATTTTCATTTCGCTTCTATTGTGCAGCGGAAAAAATATCATATCGTTCCTGTCTTTTTACATTGTGGACGAGCGGGAAAAAAGTCACATCGTTCCTACTTTCAAATAATTTTAACAAAGTGCGTAAACCACATTTTCGTTATTATCGCTTTCTACAAACATGCCAAATTTCAAAACCCGCCAATATATAAATTCAAGAATATCTTCGGAAATTTTGAATAAAAAGCTTTAATTTTTTGCAGGTATGTTTAGAAATACATCACTTTAAGATGGTTGTAAAAATGTTGTAGGTTCTAATACAAACTTTGTTTCAAAAAATTTATAAAAATTATTTAAAAATACAAATTTTAAAAAAATCATAAAAAATGGGTGAATGTTATTTGGAATGAATCTAAATTTCGACTGTATAGAAAGGAATCAAATAAGTTTCATGAAAAAGAGATATTAATATATACATACCTAACTAGATTTAACACTGAGGAGCTAAAAGTTTGAGAGCTAATTTTTTAAAGACCACCTGTGCGATTTTTACAAAACTTCGGAGTATGGCATAATTTGAGTCGGAGAATCGAAATATGGAAAAAATTGGCATGTCATTTCAGAAAAAGTCCGATTTTGTGTCAAAATACCTATATTAGAACAACGCTGTATATAAATCTAATCTATATATCCTAAGTCACGCTTTCGAGACATGAAAAACGCAATTTGAGTTTGGTCAATCGGCTCAGTAGAACGGAAGATATAAACTGTTCTTCCCCACCCCGCAGTGTACGTTTAAAAACAACATTAATATGTCACACGGATATGCGGTAGGCATCAAAAGCAAAACCTGTTAAATAACCAGGTCTACAAATCACGGAAGAAATCAGTTATTAAAAAATATGTGACATCAAATGATAAATCACTGCACTGGAATGAAAATAATAGCATTCTGAAGAAAAGCAGTTAAAACGTTTTGTATATTTTCTGTGTTGAATTTAATACCGCAGTTTAACACGGGAAGTAAATAAAGCCATGTAATAAAAAAACTATACATGTAATAAAGCTGTGCTTAATAGTGGGATTGTATCTTTTTTTACCCCAGATGAGGGAAAATATTTATGAAAGTATTCTTGAGAAATGTAAAAATTTACCTTTAGAGATAAATATCTCACTAGAATTTGAACAGAAACGAAAGTGGAAAGGAAAGGTAAGTAAATCAGATTGTCAAGAATTCATTGATATGAAAAGTACTTTTCAGAAAACTATTATTTCATTGTTGAAATTAAAAAACTCTTAAATGTAATTAAAATCTTACGACTGAAATGGAGCTATGAAAAACTAAACGCAGTAGCTTCCGATTTTCCGTTTCAAATAGGTGAAAAATGAATGCCATTGAATTTAGGCACTTTAAAGGCAGCAACTTAGCATTTAAATATTCGTATAATTTATAATTAAAATGTTGTAGAAATCCAATGAAAAATATCAAGTTTTAAAAACACACTATTTTCTGCAATTCTAGATACTAACGCATCTGCAGTTTTAGATCCTTTAAAAATAATTCACAGATATAGTTTATTTCAATGGCATCGGAATTTGGAAGCAGCGGTTAACTTTTAACGTTGCCACTGACTGTTGCTAAATTTCAGCAGATTTAAAATAATTAGAAATTATACAGATTTTAATTTGGTCAAGAAAAACATTAAAACAAGGCCATTCTTTCTACAGAACATGAATTTAGAGATCAAGTAGATTTTGAATATATATATACATATGATTGTTCGTTAACTGAAAAAAAATATTAGAAATATCTGAAGGGGTTCAGATTTTAACGATGGTTCTAGAAAGGCTGCTTTAAAATTTAATAAGGTTATCAGCAAGGATTATCAATGGCGATAGTCTATGAAGAATAGAGAATCATTTTATAAGATAATAGATGAATATGCATTTAGACTGACATGGGAACGTTATATATGTTCTGTATATTTAAAAAGTGAAAAAATATGTAATATAAAAGTATTTTACATTTTAAATTAGCTATATCATGAATTGAATTCATTTTTATTTAAATCAATCAGATTAAAAAGTAAACAAATAATAATTTTAAGATATACATCAATTGGCTTTAAATATTTTAGTTTGTTAAATAGTTAGTAGTTAATAATAGGCAGATTGAATATGAAAGAATAATATCTTATATTTTTCCGAATGGCAGCAGACTCTAATTAAAAATGAAACAGCGCATTTACAGTGGACTATGCAAAGTCGAATTTCCAGACTAATAGCCCTTTTGGACTAAAAATTCTTTGACAATTAGTGCTATGCTATTTATGTTAATTATATTAAAATTTATAGTGTTTTAGTATTTCACTGTTAATTCCTATTTAAAGGGAAGTTTTTAATGCTGTTGATTTCATAATTTGAAATCATCATGAGGATCATTTTTGTAAATGAAATTTGGTAATGAATTTTGTTTTTGAAACTTGTGAAATAATGATTAAATATTATTATAAGATGTATGGTATAATGATTTAAAACGGATACCTTTAAGGACTATAAAATTGAACAGGTAAATTTAATTATGTGTATGTGTGTATAATACCTTATCCCTTTCCCACCTTCCCGCAAATGGCCAGTCACCTTGTATTGTATATAAAGGAGCGAAATTACCCTTTTGCCTCAGGTGAAAAAATATCTAGGCACTGCTCTGCCAGAAAGAATAGTATCCTTCGCTTTTATTTATTCATGTATGTGCAATGTATTTTTTAAAATATTGCTGTTAGATGCCCATAGGTCAGAACCCGACGAACGGGGCAGGGTGCTTGGGCATTTTCGTGGTTTTTTCAATCTGTAACGTGATACCAGTGCGTTTCCCCTTCCTCCACTGACGCAAATCTCTCCTAAGGCAGATAGCCCTTGAGTGCTTTGCAGTAGTCTGTGTAAATCAATCCAAACCATATGCTTCATAGCAGAAGGGTGAAATCTGAGAAATGTGTTTCTATCACTTACTTATACGCATGCATATATTATGCAAAGTCTTTATTCTGGTATAATTGATAAATTTTGATAAAAAAAAATTCAAATTTGGTTTCATTATCCATTAAAGTTTGGATTTTCTATTATAAAACTTCTTTCTTAATTTTGTTTAACAATGAATGCTATTAACGTGACCATTAAATAATTAAAGAGTTATTTATTTACAAGAAATGTTAAAATTTATAAGTAATTTTTCTCTAGCTCTTGAATTTCAGTCTATTTCATTAAACTTAATTCATTTTGTCGTCAAATGTTTTACTATAATTTTAAGCTTGTCCATTTAATAACGATAGCTGCCGTGGACGGAATACTGGCTAGAGCATTTTTACTTTTCATCCAGGGCAAAGCGTAAGTACTTTTGACTGTAGAGTCTTTGCAGAATAGGTGCACTTAAAATTTGTGGAATCTTTTAAGTCCTGTTGAGAGCTCGATAGTAGGCAAAAGGGATTCCACTTACTACAAATCTTTTAATCAAAATTGAGATTCAATTTAAATAGACAGCACAGTGTGGTTTTCCCTAAGTTAAATAACCCAAATGATAGATATCAGGTAAAGCAATGAAAGAAAAGCATCTTTATAAATTTATTCCATGTATTGACATTTTAACGATTTAAAACGATTTTGTCTTAAAATTGTACATTATAGTTACATCTAATAGAACCAGTGGATAAGAAGCAAATAACTAATTAATAAATGGTTTTTAATGTATTCAGTTTCCTTTTATGAAAGATTTTCCTGAGCAAACCATTTTTAAGCTGTTGCTCTGTGTCGATTAGTTATCGGTTGAAACCTACATTGCATTAAAGTTCTCTGTAATAAAACATTATTCAGATTTCTGTATCTGAACTCAGAAATGATATAGATGATATATATATATATATATATTAGCCAGAAATTTTGCAAAAACTACTAAAACATGCAATAATGTTCAGAGATTTTAATTTTCTGAAATTTTAATATATATTCTAATACTGAAAACTATTCGCACATTTTTATCTATGTGTGTGGCTAAGTGTTATACTCTCACACTGTGGTCATAGTGTTTTACTTAAAGTGTATTCCTATTTTATATCCTTCATATTTGTATAATATGAAATTTTAATTTTATTTCTGTTTAGTATATTTGTACGAGTCAGAAATATGTTAAAATTACGTGTTAGAAAATCCACCTTCATTTCCTAGAAAAGTTTTTCTTTAAGGAATAATTTTAAAACATTTTATAGCGATTTCCTATTCATATACTTCCTGTAGATTTAGTTGTTCCTTTAAAATCGATGATGAAGAAATAAGGAAGCGAATAACTTTGCTTTTAAAATCCCGTGAAAAGCTAGTTATACAGATGGCTTCTTTCATCAGAGAATGTTCTGTCAAAGAGAGGAAGTGTTTTAAATGCGACTGAAATTCCTTTCGAGGAAGTCGCGTGGCGAGAGAATCCTTCTAATATGTGTATGTAATGTTTGAGGCTTAAGCTTTAAGCGCTGTTGCCCGTCTGCCTGCGCATTAAGTACCGAGATCAGTAGCATGAAGACTAGGAACGTTGCAAGAGGATTTGCTGAAGTTCTCATTATTCTTCCTTATGAAACTGATCGACAGTTGAGATTTTCTTGGAAGTTTAGATCTTTCTTCTTGGAAGCAATCGTTATTTCAACAACTTGCATTTTTCTGACTGAACCTAATCTGTCCCATTTTACCACCCTAACATTTCTTTATGACAGCAGCGAGTATGCATTACATATACTGCATATATTTAAAGTCGCATTCAAAGAGATTCATTCTCATTAGACGAGACTGAAGACTTAACACCAAATTTCTCTCGTTATTAATACGGGAATGTTTCCTATTTTCCTTATTTACTTATATTTATTAAAGTTATTTTATTAGTGAATTTGCCATATAACCCTGTTCAACTCAATTTTTTTATAAATTCGTTTGCTCTAAACCTTATTGATAACCAACCAACTGTGTGATTGAACTGAATAATGCAGATGCAAATAATCACAGTTTGGAGAAAGCGATCTGAAGGAGGTGATACATAATGTTTTGTATAAAAAACAAATAAAAGATCCATTCCCCCCTTTCTTGTTTTGATCAAACATTTTCATCCGCGCAGGATAGAGTGAATTTTTTGGAAAATTTCTCTCCCCTTTTAATTCAGAAACGGCCTCTGTTTCCGGTGTACATGCATCGGCCAAAAGCGGAAAACAGAACCGTCAAATTTTATCGCCTGTCGTAAACTAAAAGTGACACTTCACTAAGAGGAGGGAAAAGATAAAAACAGGACAGAAAGATTAAAATCTTAACGGGTCAGATTAATTGGAATAATTTATGCATAATTTGGGTGACATAAATTAAAAACGTAACATATGTGGCAGTAGAAGTTGTCGGCATCGTATTTCGTATAATGCAAATGGTTAGAGAAGTAATGTGATAGCAAATTTTTTCTTTCATAAATGAACATTCGCATATATTGTTAATAAACTGCATAAAATAATGAGAAATCAAAACGAGAAATTCTTAGTTAGAGGGAGTAAAAGAAAAGTAGTGCAACTGAGGTAGAAAGTTTCTGCGCTTCTTTCTCAGAATGCTCCTTTGATATGAGTTCATCACATGATTATTTTGTATGTAGATGAAAACATAATGAAAAAATGTGAAGAATTTGTTTTGGGTTATTGCTTCGCGTATCATCTTTGTGGTATCGGAAGGAAAGTATTCGTATTGGAGATTGTTGTAATAAATTCAATTATTACAGCAGAAGGTGCTTCATTAAATTTATAACAGCTGCATCTGTCTTTAAATGAAGAATTGTGTAATTTGCTTCACTTACATACAATTTATAACTGAAGAAATGTACTATGTAAGTAAATTTGCCGTTTTATTTCTCATCTTCGAAATACACTAGTGTGCAAAACTTAAAGAACAAATTCACTTTTCGCCATACAACCATAAAACTGTTGAAAAGAAATTCTTGCAATCAGTGCAAAGAAAGACCAACTCAGTAGAATGGTGATGCGTAAGCAAATATCAGCACCATGAGGTCAGAGAGTACGTCAGGGCACGCAGAACACGAGGACTCAGCACGTGCAAGTGCAAGGCAATTTAAGAAAGGAAGACACATTTCCAGGCATTCTTCTTCAAGTGAAAATGAGATTGTACATACAGTATGGCTTTAAGAAAAGATCCAGACACCTTTACACGTGGTAGAATGACTGAGTTTACGTCTGTCGCCCAAGAGTTTGGAACGATAAAAACGTTGTGTCACGAGCTTAACCTTCCAAATGACAGTTACAGTTATAAGAAGGGTAATCGGCCAAAGAAAGCAACGGTGACTAATGACCGATGTACCATCCTGCAAGCGAAAAATGATCGAGACGGCGGGCAACATTTCTGAGCAAGGCGACTGGATGACAGCTGTCCCGATGTACAGTGCTATAGAGAACATAAAGACTGGAGACCTCATCAGTGGATTCACGTCCATCTTAAACGATGAGAGTCGCTGTTCAGGCGCAATTTAGAGGTAAGGACACGCTTTCATTCCACTAACATCAGAGAAAGAAACCGTTGAGGTGATCCTGTCGTATTTAAAGGGGAAGGCGTTGTGCTGAACGGACGGACGGAGCTCCACATTTTCGAAAGAGATTCATTTACTGGAAATTGTTACTGCAGTGCAGATATTCTTCCGTATGTGCGTCTTTTTCGGGATGCCATTGGTTTGGACTTTGTTTTTATGGATGACAATGTACGGCCACTTAGGGCTCAAGCCGTTGAGGAGCTCGTGGAAAGTCAAAATTTCCACAGAATGGATTGAGCATCTTGGTTCCCTGATTTAAATCCCACTAAATGTGTGTGGGATAATCTAGGGAGACGTCTGGTGGCACGATCGTACCTTTCGCAGAACACCAGACAGCTGAAACAGATGCTCCTTGAATAATAGAAACTCTTACCCCAAGATGTGCTAGATAATCTAGAGCTGAGTGTCGATAGATAGTGCAATACAAATATTGCAGTTAGGGGAGGTCACATCCCTTATTAAGACCCCTGTGGTTTATTGTTCTTCCTCTTGGCCGGATAGTTTTTTTTTCTGTACCAGCGGCATTCTGTTAATAAAGTCTTTTTCTATTCGTTCCGTACTGTATGCGTCTTTTTCTTTTTTTATTACTATACTTTCCTAATCTTTTAATTACTATTTTGGTCCTCTGTAGTGTGAATTGCATGTCTCCTAGTTGATTTTGTTTGTGGAAAAACGACCCAAATCAGAAAAGTTGCTATTTGCATACTAGTGTATTTATATTTCCCGGAGTTTGTCTCCGTAACTTATATGCCCAGCAATTTCAAGGTCGATATAACCAAATATTGTAAGTGTTGGAATCACGTATGTGGAGAATAGAATTTAGCATATGCATTAGAATCTTTATTTGGGGTTTATCTGTTAGGTATAAAAATGCATTCTATGAAATATAGCTATAATATCTGTCGGCAATCAAAAGACGGAGTCACTGAACATAAACAGTATCAAACTTCATTAAATAACGCGATATTCGATAAAGTCATAATTAAATGACTTTAAGGGTAAAAGAAATTCCCATATGATGAGAAGAAAATTTACAGAAAGATACATAATAAGTTTATTAAAAAATTTTAACATTTTTAACCAATAATCTCAAGTTAAAACCATCATAGTTTAAAAATGAAAACAAAGAAAAATAATACTTTATGTCTCTAATAAATGCATTCAAAATATCGTTACATGTGTGCTTTTTATTATTTGATTGGAATCAATGTAAATTAAAACCATGAAACTATTTTTAAAAGTATAGAGAAAGATATAGAAACGAATTTACGACAAATTCTTATGGGCAATAATCGCCTTTCATATATTTTTTTTATATTTACCAAAGTCATTGCCACTTTACCTTAATTTATTTTTCATCTGTTTAGCTCATTCTCCGTATTGTTCAAAAGCTTATTGTAACTGATTCATCTGTAAAGCTGCCTTCATCAAACACGAGTGTTAGACAGTGAAGCTAACCTCTGTGACAGTTCACTAGCTGATTAGCTTTTGCTTTTCTAATACAGAATTACCAGACGGTTCTTTTGTTGAATTTTCGATGTTCTATTACTAAACTATTCTAAAAACTCTTGTAAGAAATATTGAAATCTTTTAACATTATTCCAGGGTTTTACGCTAAAAAGTTAAAATTTATTCGTTAGTTAAATGACACAAGACTTCCTAATTTTGTCTTTCGATTGTCATTTCTCCTACCAGGCAATCTGTCATTTGGTGAACGGATAAATTTGTGGATCACTTGCGGTTTATGCCTATTTTTATTTGTGAAAGGCCTAATCAAACGACTGAAATTTATAATTGCTTTCGTCACATGTAATGTAATATTAGCTAGATATCCTTAGAAAATTTGCAACGAAAATGTGCTTTCCTCCAAGATGAATAATTTGCTTTCTTGTGCCATAATTAATTAAAATATAAAATATCTACATTTCATACTATAACTGCGTGAAGAACTCACACCATTTATGACAACATTGATGAAAGAAACGTTCAGTTAATTTTTTTAAATAACTTGAGTCAATTTTTGACTATTTTAAAAACAGTTCGTACCTCAGGTTTTTTTGTCCCTGGTATATTAGATTTTGGTTTTTACCGTTTATTCAAAATGGTCTGAAATTTATAATTTATTTAACGGGCCATTTTCATGTGACCAAACGTTTTTTTCACAGCACTCTGTACTTGTTTTAGTACAATGAACTCTACAGTCATTATGAAACGTTGAATACGTTACATTATAAGAATGCTAAAGGATTTCTACAAAAGGAATCACTCAGATGTATAAAATTTAACTGAAAGCAGACTGATTCATCCTTTTATCCATCTCTACCTAGTGGGTCTAATTCACTGCCCTTTAATCTAATAACGCAATATTAATGCGGTTCAGTACTGAAAATTTTCTATAATCACTATATTTCAGTTTGCTATTGCTCAGTAAAAACTTATTCATGGAACAAGCAAACTAAGAGTATTCATTCATACTGTTCATTTTACGAAATTTTTCTGTGTGTTTGTTCTATAGATAAGCGAATGGTATTCAAATTCCTAACACATTTTGAACTCTTAAACGCTTGAAGGCAATTTTTTGGAACTTTAGTATAAAAAATGCACCGTAGGCAAATTTTTTCAATTTAGAGATCGAAAATTTTTACTGTAAATATTTACATATTTCTGATTGAATTTAGTTTTGATCAAAATTGATAATTTATAGTTGATTACATTTAATGTTTTTATATTAGTATAGTTTATTAGTAAAGAATTATCCCACTTTCCGCGCACTCTCCTGCTGTAAGTGATAGAACGTCCAACTTGCAAATGGGAGATCTATGGTACGGATTTCACTGAGGGCGTGGCTGAGTTTTTGTGTTTATTATTTAAGAAAAAATAGCCATATGACTTTCTATAAGATTTTTAATAATACAGTAATATAATATTAATTGTAAATTAAAAACCAAAATTGTGTCAGAACAACACGTAATACATAGTACTTAACAACATACTTCAAATTCAATAAACAAGTAGAATTGAACAATTACTATGAGATTTCAGGCAGTCTTAAAGCGATATTGATGGTGTAAAATATTATTCAACCACTATGGTACCTACCTTAGTGCCCAAAGTGCCAAGCGAAAGCTGAAAAAGCAGTTCAATTAGGAATGTAATAACTGAGAAAATTACATGATGTTCTGTAACTTGACAGTGCCCGCCAGTATTAGAATAAAACCCTCCTTGATAAGCAGGGAACTTTTACTTCCTTATAAAGTTTGCGTTTACTATATTAAAAATCATGTAGAAGTAGGCCTTTTTAGAAAAGTGTTGCACCTTGAAAAAAAGTATCTTAAAATCAAATGTCTAAAATATTATAAAATAAAGTTTCACCATTCGTAAAAGTGTTCCCTAGAATTGCAAGGTTACGTGAAATGCAGTGTGTGTACTGTATCATATAGGATCAACATGTTTTCTCTTGAGATTTTTGCTTTCTTGCATTTCAGTTTGAGATGTGGTATCCTTTTAATTCAACACGGCTGGCAATAAGAAGTTTGGAAAACCATGTATTCATCCCTTCAGGACATTTCTTTCAAAAAATGGAATTTGTCATTCACTTTTATTGGCCTAGCTTCCAGTAACCAACTCAACCATGCATGATTCATACAATATTTGTTTAATCCGCGTTATGAAATAACATTAATACGCATGAATTAGGCTGTGAATTAAAAAACGTTTTCTTCATCAATAGACGCCTATAGAATTTTTGTTGTCTAAAGTGTGCGCTACATACTGATTTGCTTACGCTACATTTTCCGTCCTTCATCTCTTCTTTTTTTTAATGCAAAAAGACGAGTGCTTCTCCAAATTGTTCCTTTTTCAATTTTTTCTTTGATAAAATATGCATGGTTTAAGTTTCAGTCCTGTTGCGTAATGATTTTGTTTCAAAGTATTAACACAAATGTTAGAAAATAGTTGTTTCTAGTGGAAATTTTGAATAAGTTATATATCGGTTTAATGAAATTTCATCCCGTTTTTTGGAGATTCAGATTACGAATGGATTTGACATCATGCATGACCTTTTGATTACAGCAATATTCAGCATTAAATCGTGTAGGCGGACAGCATGTAAAAGCAACGGGCGTATAATTGTAAAGCATTCGTAAAAATTTCAAACAGTTTAAAATGGATATGGATAAGTTTCTATTAGACATCGTTTCTTGCACGAGTTTGATAGAGGCTGATAGCAACTGAAAACATTCGTCAAGTGTGCAGCGAGGATGTATTAGACAACTGCGTAAGTCTTTGCTGGTTTCAACATTTCAGGGATGAAGACAGAAGCTATGAAAATCAGCCACGTTCTAGACATCAGTTAGTAGTTTCTTAGGAGGTTCTAGACCAAGATATATTGGATACAACGCTTGAAGAATTAGAGGAAACGCTATCCGACACATTAGAAATGTTAAAAGACGAATGCGCGAATCGGGTTCATCACAAAGCTAGATAAATGGATTCCACATAAACTCTTTTGAAAAGCAGAGACAGGTGAGAATTGCTTTTTCAGAAATGAACTTTCTGGAAAGAAACCTCATTTGTTTTCCAGAAATGAAAGGTTTCTTTGATTTTCCAGAAATAAAGGAGTGTTAAGAAGTGGATACTGTGTCATAATGTTCAGCATTGAAGGCCTGTTTGTTGCGTAGGAAAGTGTGCTCCACTCACATAAAAGAATCAATTGCATCTCAAGGTTTTGTTAACTGTTTGATGGGATATTAAGGGAATAACCCACTGGATTTGCTCTCACGTAACCAAACCATGAATGCTGACGTATGTTACCAGTAGCTCAACAAACTGAGGCAAAATTGGCATGTAAGGGGCTGGCACTTATCATTCGCAAATGTTTTTTTTAGCATGTGAACTGCTGCTGTGTTAAACTGCTGCTATAATCATTTGGAATAACTTACTTCGTGTTGGTTGGAGAGTTTTACCTTATCCCCAGACTATACTATTGTTTTTGATCGTTGCAGAATTCATTTGCCTTTCAAGCTTTAGTTGATGCGCAAAATGTGAAAAGAGCGTTGCAATACTTTTTTAATTCTAGATTAGAGGATTTTATCCACGACGGATTTAATCTACTGCGAGGCAAATGTAGAGATCAAACTAAATATTGGCAGTTGCGTGAATACACATGTAGTCTACCTTTTCTTTTATTTGCTTTTCTTTTACAGCTTAAAAATCGGGACAAACTTTTACATGAATCCTATATATAGTAGCTCTACATTATCACTGCAACTTCAGAAACTAACCTTTCTGAAACATTTAAGTTTTTTGGGGGGAACAGGAAAAAGCATTAGATATTCAGTCACCGAGAATCGAAGCACGTATCTTCCCGTTGTCTGCTGAACATGCTGCCACGTACACCACGACATTTATTGCCCACAGGCGCCGATATAGATATTTTCGAGACTTTTGGAGGTAAGAAATGTGAAAAATTAGCTTTGATCTCTGCCGGGATTCGAACCTCGGAATTACCGATTGCAAGCTGGAAGGGCTACCAGTTACTTAAAAGGGAATGCGGTGATTACTTATAATTCTAAATTAACTCTTTTATATAATTTGATAGCGTTTGTCTTATATTAAAGGAAAATACTTCACATTTTCTTACAGCTATGGAAGTTTATTAGTTTCATGTCAGAAAGCAAACCGATATTCATTTTTCTGTCATGTAGGATCATAATGACTACAGAAGCTGTTTCAGAATTTGATGTCGGTCAAGTCGACGATGATCAGACAGCTGGAATTTTGCATGCTCTACTCGAATGGCTACTTTCTTCCTCTGAAGTTTCTTTTGGATTCGGATGTCTGATTTTTGTCTTTAAAAATGCACTGGGGCTTTTATAAAGTGCTCTTTGTCATAGATTTCACAAGCAGAATGATTGTAATAATAATCAAAGTAAATTTTGAAGAATTTTTCTTTAACATAGAAAAAGCTTCAAAATACTTTAAAATATTAATTTTGAAGCTGTAAGGAAGATTTATGGGCACTCTGTCTCCCTGCCCTCAATTAATCCACTCTCGAACATTAATTTTCTGCTTATAATTGCTGAGGAAAGTCGGTTTTGCTTCCTTTTGCAACCAGTTTTTGTTGAGCATCTAGTTAAATCTGTGCTTTATGACTATCTGTATGTTCTGAATTTTTTCTCTGGATTAGCTCAACCGCGTATATATTTTAGAATTTTAACTCATACGTAGTATTTGTAAGATGAAACTAAAGATATCTTACGATCTACGCTGGTTTCCTCACTTCTATCCTTCTCCTTCACGGCAACAATTCAGATGAGAATAACCTTCTTAGATAGTCGATATTTAAGTTTTATACATACCTTTATCAGTCATCTTATTCTGAAACGTATCCAAACAGTCGATTGTGTTAATTTTCTGAGTTCAGAGTAACAACAGAACAAAGAAAGTAGTGGTGTAGTGGGAATGAGTACTACAATTCCGAAAAACAACAACCAAAAGCTAATTTTAATGACTGTATTTTCTTTTGGAAAAGTTATGCGGAAGTGTTTTGAATACATTTTGTGGTATGTCATTAAGCGCTTCCGTGTTAAGTGGTAAGGAATTACGTTTTTTGATAAGAGCAGTTCTGATGTGTTTAGGACGGAATCTTTATTCGAACTGAATTAGTTTCGACTTCGATAACGTTTTGATTGGGTAATAAGTTGCTCTGTAAAACTATTATTGGTTGTTTGATTTCAGTTCGCAAAGCGTCATTACCGTTATGTTAAAGGCTTATGATATGGATTTATCTGGAAATGACGCAGTCCAGAGAGATGTATTATAAGCAATTACTGTTTTTAGAAGGGGAAATATCCAAATTTTAATGAAGAGTTAAGTGCCTACTGCATATATATATGTAAGATATAATAAAATACGATGAAATAATTGGCATCCTCAAAACTGACTAACTTCTCCTGACTTCTAAGTTTTACGTTCTCCCCCCTAAGTTCATATTTTCTCCTAAATTCGAGATCTTTCCAAATTACATAATGCTGCTTGCAAAGAGAACTAAAACCTAAAATTAACCAATCACAGCTTAGTTATACATATGCAATAAAGTAAGTACTAAGTACACTAAGTACGAAATAATAGGTCAGGTTTCGTTAAAAGCTAATAAAACTGAAACCATTGTCATTCCGTTTCGATTTACTATGAAGAGTGCAATTCTGTCTTCAGAATTCGTTATTAGAAAAATAGCAGAATTGTAAACAACCTTTATTTATACCGAATATTTCAACATACTCTTATGACTCTTCTTCTTTTGACGGATGTAAAATTTAATCATTTGAATATGTAGGTGTCAATAATTGGCTAATATTATATTTGACATAACATTATTAATCCTAGATGTTCGATAATTACCCTTCCACGAAAATGTATGTATATATACTGTGAGAATTAATGACGAAAACTATATTTTATGAGAGTCTTAAAATGGAATTATAGTTCTTTGTTATCTGTGGAATTTTTTAATAATGGATTCGTTATATCAAGGGCTCACCAGCGATTGAGCGTTAAAGTCGCTTAACACTGATAGTTCGGTCCGAGGTTCGAATCCACGAACGAACTGGCTGCATGGGCGTTTTCATGGTTTTTCTGCTTGTGTAACGTGTATAGGAGCTAGTTTCTATTAGAAAGTCTTCCACGAAGGCATCTTTCCTTTAGGCAGATAGTCCTCCACTGTTTTGCCATTTTCAAATAAACAAACAAACGGTATATTAAGACCCTGTAATGTGCAGAATATATATATATATATATATATTTGGTATATTTAAATTAATGTAATCTGCTCGTAGATTTTCTGTTCTTTCTGCATGGTTTTGCGTACCGAAAAGGACTCCGTATGTGGAATATTTCTGAAATGATTTTCGAGTTTATTTATCATGTGTATCATATGCAAATTTTGTACGTTACACGCAGGAATTTTCTTTTTCATCAAAATGTCCTATGTATTTTTATTTGTACTGGTAACTAATTCATCACGTACTGCAAAGCAATTTTAAATATTTGATTTTCAGCTTAGAGTTACCAGTCTTATAAAATTTAGGTAAACTTGTTTGAAAACTGCAAGTTAACTGTAGCAGCTTAAATAAGAAAGTCATATTAGTTACTGTTACTGTGTAGTTATGTGTACTGTATGTGTAAGCGTAACCTAAATTTTTCACTCTTTACATCATTAGGATTTCATTACTGGCAGTATGAAAAAGGAAAATAATAGACCTGTATATTTTCAGGCAAACAAATGTAGAAGAATTAAACAGTTTAAAATGATTACTTTCCCTTGCATTTTGCATTATTTCCGAATTTCCAGGCTCATTGTCTAAATTCAAAGCATGCTACTACATAATTGAGATCGATTAGGCGTAAATATGGTAGTAAAAATGCAAAATTCCTACAATAAATCTATATTCAACAATAAATATTGTTTTGAACCAACCAAAGAAAAATTAACCTAAACGTCCCTTCTTCCTGATTCATGTTGTCAATACAGTGAAATTCAGTCATGTATATTTTGATGTTTGCAAATTTTAGTTACAATTATTTTAAAGAATAATCATATAATTTATGAATGGGCATGTAGTGTACACACAGTATTTCCATAGATGATGCTTCAATAATTTACAACAAATAAGAAAAGCGTATTGTCTGTGTTATGTTGAAATTAACAGTTATTCTATTTTAGTAAATTGTCCCGTTTTCTAACTTCCGGCCTTTACATGTTAACCGGAAATCTGAATTCGTCATCTGATCCACTTTCTCTGCTGAAGAGCAGTTCTTTTTTACCAGTGGCAGTTTTAAAACAGAGTTGTTTTCGTCACTGTTAAGATAAAGAAAACAGAGACATTTACACAAGCGTTAATTTTACTCACTTTACGCTAATTCTTATTGTTCTCTATTAGTTTCTTAAAGTGATAGTTTACTGCAGATACTTTTATATTCTCCAAAGTTTGTGTCAGATTTTGAGTTGTGTATAAAAATTTCGAGTGAGTGAGAATAATTTTTTTAATTCTGCTTTTATTAGTGATATTCAGTTTACTAAGAAAACTAAGTCCATCTGAACATTGCTTTAATTTTGTCTGAAAATTAATTTTAATAACTAAATTAACATAATTATTATCTCGTTTTGATATCCAAAGATTGTATCTCGTCGTTTTAATATCTAACGCAAATCATCTGATTTATAATTCGTATTAGTAGAAAATTTTATTATTTTAAGCTTTAAAGCGTGAATTTTGATAAAGATGATTAAGAAAAAGTATTATATGTTTGGCGTTTAACATTTCTTGTTTATTTCGTCTTGAGGAAATCACAATGTAATTTTTATTCAAAAACAAATTTATAACAAATATAGCGGGAAATTACTTTTGATTGAAGTCAGTTAGTATTTACTTATTTGCTCTAATATAAAAGCTTTGCATAGACTTTAAGATTTTAAGTTCCCCTGTGAATGTTTAAAAATGAAAGGAAAAGAAAGTCGATGTCGGAAATTTTTGTGCTGTGCTTTCGTTTCTAGTACAGTTGGTCAGCAAATATTGCTTTTAATAGAATACATTTCAGAAATAAAAATTATAAATGTATCTGAAAGAAATATGTATAACAGAATATGTCCGCAAAAAAGTATCCGCATAAAGATAGAATGAATAAATCTAAAATAAAGATGCTCAAAACTTTACAAAAGGAAAACAAAATCTCAATTCTTCTCAAAAATATGGTGTACTTAAAATGTTTTAAAATTCTCACATATGCACAGTTTTATATTTTTGAAGCTTCATATAACTTATTATACTCGATATACTTACATTTCATTAACTTACGCCATATTACTTACTTATATAACTTACATGATATTTTTCAAGCATGTTTAGATATGTGGACCATATTATAGTTAATATAGTTTGGAATTTTTTAAATGGAAACAAAAAGAATTTGCTTAAAAGTTGTAGTAACAAATTTCACATATCTCTGTAAATTCACAATATCATTACTGGCCGACCACTAGCGTTCTAGCTAAATAAGTCGCTGAGCACTGGTAGTTCGGCTCGTGGTTCGAATCCGGCGAACGGGTGGACTGCATGAGCGTTTTCTCGTGTGTAACGTGTATACGAGCCAGTTTCCATTAGAATGTCTCCACGAAGGCATCCCTTCTCATAGGCAGATAGACCTCGAATGCTTGTCCATAATCAAATAAACCAACAGCATTGCTGGCTCGTATTTAAGTTATATGCGGAGAAAACTATGTAAATATTCAGGCAGCCAAATCATTCTTTGGATTCAAACTAAGTTCTTCCTTCTATTAAGCGTACAGCGTTTTGTTTAGTTACAGGTTTTGATTGCGAAGCTTTATTTACCATTTCTGTTTCTTGCAATATTAAATTATACGTTGCTAATATACATAAAATTTGAAATTGATCATTAGAGCTCATTAAAATGATTTAGCATTTTAAGCATTTGTGTAAATATTAAGCTATAGTAATGAATTGAGAGTTACATAAAGTACGCAAAAATAATTTTTCTGTTTTACTTTAAATATTAACTTGTTATAATTAACTATTATTGACTTGGTTTAGTTAATTAATTAAGAATAAGCACACGATAGTGTTCCAGAAGGAATGGATGACTTTAAGGGAAACTGGATTGTATTTAAGTCACATGGTGAAAAATACGGAAATGCCTATTTAATGGGATTAAATAGTAGGTAGTTCAGGAACAGACTCCGTTCTAATTACTAGAGTTCAGCGATCTTATCCACTCGGCCATTAGTAGGTAAACAGACATTTGATGGCAGTTACGTTCTAAGAACGTTAGTTATTATTTAATGCTATCGACTATATTTTGTAACTTGATTTCTAATTGAATAAAATTATTAATAACGAAAACGTTTTTTTAACATTAAACCTTTTTCAAAATAATGTTTGTTTACTACCAGTATTTACTGGTATTCAGAATTTTGGGGGGGATATTATCGGGGATGGCAAAATCAATGCTTTACAATCTCTGATACCAGTTATTTTAGAATTAGCCAAAACGATTTGTTTAAATTCTTACGCAGGAAAATTCAAAATTCTAAACTTTATTTTTTTACTCTAAACAATTCAACTACTTCGAACGTTATCTCTTTAAATTAAGTCTTGATATAAAAACTAAACTAATATGCAGATTCGCTTAAGCTGTGTAGCAATAATTGTACCTATTTCACGAATAAATATAAATGAAATCAACTGCGCGCTCCTCTTTTGGTTAAGACTTGACAGAAAATTAAATTACGTTATAGATCCACGTAATCCCTCTAGCAATAAATTTGCCTATTTCGCGAATAAATATAAATGAAAACCATGTACACTTCTGAGGAAAATTAAATAACGCAAAAGGACAAAATCTCGAAATTTTATAGTGAAAAATATAGCAAAAAACTGATAATACGGTGCATTTAATATTCATACATCCTTGTTAAATCTCTTAATGCCATTCCATAGAACAAAATAAGTGTTGAGCAATCCTACGGTTCCAAAGCCCAATTCATAGACTTTGTAAGTCTTAAAAAGTCGGAACCTTAACGGGAATTCTTACAGGGAAATCTGCAGTAAGGGCAACAATTCACGCTAATTGGAAGATGTATAGAATCACTGAGGCCGGTGGCATGGTGTTTGCTGGGCAAGTTCAATCTACATATACATAGTTCATTACCTCATACGTAAATCGGCATCAGTAGTTCCAACGGTACATGTTAGAAAACAGTGTTCATTATATTCTGAAACCGCAAAACTTTCGACAATAAATTAATGTAATTAATTCTTCCTTAATTAAGGTAGCTAATTTGTAAAACAAATTCTTCTTAAATCTTTTTCTTATAATTAATATAAAGCATGCATTAAAAATACATGTGAAATGAACTTGATTTCAGGAAAGTAATAACGTAAATCAGTTAAATAAATATTTAATTAATTCTGCTGTTTAACACTTGATGATGATGTTATGTCATGATGGTATGTCAAACGTAAACTAAGAGGCGCAATCCTGACTAAGAACATGGTTGGTTATATGAAGTGTGATGAATAGAATAGTCGGCAGTATAGCAATGAGAATAAAAGCAATCTAGAGAATATGAAGTTTTTAAATTGTGGGGTTCCACCCTTTTATCTCACAGCTAAATGTGTAGGAACCTCGTGAACAGCTAAGCGAATAATCGCTTTAGTTCAGGAACAGAGACGTAAACTCAAGAAGGGTTAATTACCCTTTATTGCTCAAAATAAGAACTGAAAGATGGCCCCTTTCTCAGGTCGTACAGCAAAGCCTCCACTTGGGCTTGAACTCAAAGTAATATGAACTAAGACTTGACTAATACCTAACTAAAGAGATATAGCGGAAGCTATCGATATTCTAAGTAGTTGGCCCCTAAATATCGAATAAGCTAGCGAAGCTATCAAGGGCCCGAAATACGGCCTAGCGTAGTAACAGCTTAGAGAGTCGTAACCGAAAGGTGAATGCGCGCTAGTCAGAAACTCTGAGGCTCTCTATCTAAGTCAGTGGAACTTCGACTTAAATACCACTCATTTGCATTAAACGCGATTTTAAAAACACATTCTGGTAGGAAATTGTAAGCTGAAATTAGGAGGGACAGGAAAGTAGCTTAAACTAAAGATAACTGTTAAAAACTTAGGATAAACCTTACAAAATTATCTTTAATAGTAGTAACGAAGTCAGAGTCATTAATTTACAAATATGTACAAACAGATTTTATTATTTTCAGACTTTAAAGATATTTTAAAAATATGCGTCTTGATTCATTTCAAAGTCAAGTTAACATAATTAGTTTGGAGCCCCTCCTAGTTGTTAACTTGAGGCAGGTGAATTATGTGCCTCATCCTTGTCCCGACTGCGTTAACCAGTTTATACGTGTACGCACGATAGAAACTGTAGAATGACTGTTGTTTTATTTATATCATGCTTTTTTCCCTTCTTGTTTTTTCACGTGACATCTTTTAAGAATTTTTCATAGTCATCATTTCTGAAAACTTAAAGACTCCATGATTATATTTTGAAAATTTTGTATGCAAGCTAAAAACACATCTGTAAAGCAAAAGGTTTTTTTCGTTTGTCATGATTAGCATTAAGTGTTATGATTAGTATTTGATATAAAAGAAAATTTTCAATCAAAAAATATGGGTCTGATTTCATTTAAGAAATAAAAGATTCATTTACAATTATTTTCCATTGGGAACCATACTTTATTTGATAAAATGTAAAGTTCATCATGAATGAAACTAGCCATCAGATTTGACTAGTTTAAGTGAGCTCTTCTTTCAAGAAATTTGCTGGTAAATATTTAATTCTAGACAATATTAATGATTTAAATTGTCTCTTACATTGTGATATGGCTCACTTGCATTTGATTCGATTATACTTTACTCTTTGAAGACGCTAACATTCTTATTCTAATGGCAAGCTATAAAAGAGTTTTGTAAAGTTACAGAATTAGAAAGACAATTAAAGAGAGAAATCGGTAAAAAATCTGAAATATGGCAGGGAAGTTTTCATATACCTATTGGCAGAATTACTTATTTTATAAAACTGTATGAATTTAGATTATCTTTCTTCTTTGAAGAGTTCTTCTTTGAAAATGTGCAACGCATATACATTAAGGAGTGCTTGCCTAAAGCGTTTAACTTTTAATTCGCTTTTACTGTAAAGAATAGGTGAAGTTTAAGAAAGGGGAAATTGGAAATTTCACTGTGCCATCACTCGGAGTTGAATACGGATCTTCGCTATGACAGTCTAATTTGCCAAATGTTTTGTTTTTAAAAGCATATGGGATCAAAGCTTTTAATTCCTTACATCCCCCAAAGTAATGAACGAGTAAGGACAAGCATAAGTTGATCAATCCTAGGTTGTTTATGTCATGTATTTAGTTCGGGTGTTTGTGATTTAAGGAGCAAGAAGCCTCTAAAAATCCTCTACATTCCTCCTTAGAGTTGAAATCGGGATCTTCAGTGTTCTAGACCGATAAAATAACGTTTGAATCACGACGGCACGTGTGCTTTAACTCTTTACAGTACAAGTAAGCATTTAATGTAACAGTAGTGAGATTACTAGGTTCAGGAAGTGGCAAATAAATATTTATGTTAAGATTCAAAACAAAAACCATTCCTAAAACATCTCATTCCCAGTAAATGAAATTAAGACCAATTAAGCGGGTTAAGAATACTAGTATTTTCTCATAAGTGATTATTAAAATAATAACGCCTTTCAGCTGCGTTTTCACCCTGCTTTAAAGGAAACATTAAATAAATGTCATTATTGGTTGGAGCTGTTATATTAAATTATATCACTTTAGAGTCCTTTTACTTATCTGAATCAGATTCTCGCCTTTCTGTGCTATTGTAAGTCAGGATGCAAGTTATCGTCTAACTGTAGAAAACTAACTGTCATAAACTAACTGTGGAAGCGTAAACACATAAGGAAGCAAACCTTTAACTTGACTTTTATTCTGTGACGCAACTTGTGAGTGTTAAATTAAAACAATGCAAAACAAAAGTTTACTTGAGTTTGCAGCAATTAGCTGGATGTACATCTGGATGCAACACAAGTTGTTCTCTTCAAGGCGCCATAAAAACTCTGGGTTGGCCCACCTAATCTAAAAATAAACTAACTTATTCACATAGACTAATATCCGGCAACACTATAGCAAGGCTTTCTGGATTCAAGGCAAGCGTTGTAGCTGTTGCTACAGCCGAACGTTTGTCTACTACAGATCACACGGTTACGATTTTTTCTCTCAGTTTATATAATGCCGCTTGCCTATCAAGTTTATAAAATCTCTGGTCTGAGCGTGTATGCGACGAAGCGAGGCATAAAAGAAAGATATAGCCTAAAGTTTAACTGTTAGTTTAAATTAAGGTATTTGTCCCGCCTTCTTCGCATGCCTTCCTGGTGTAGTAATCAGCACGCTCGACACGTATTCGAGAGGTCTGTGGTTTTAATCCCTGCGAGGGCATTGCTCATTTCTTCGATTTCCCTGCTTCGAAAATACGTAATAAATCTGCAGTGGCGCCCGAACAAAAAACGGTGGTGGATGATGATTCTCTAGCACCAGGATTTGACAATTGGGTCCCCAAATCCCCAGGCGCCCTTTAAAACGGGAAGTATATAAGGCATTTCCCCCGCCTTCTTCGCATGCCTTCGTGGTGTAGTGGTCAGCACGCTCGACGCGTATTCGAGAAGTCCATGGTTCGAATCCCGGCAGGGCATTGCTCATTTTTCATCTCTCCTGCTTTCAAAAAGTACCTAATGACTCTACAAACTCAGATGAAATATCACAAAGCTCATATTTGTGATAGTGGTATTGTTATTCTAAAAAAAGTGTTAAATTATTATTTGATGTGTGTTTCTGATGAAGCCAGTGACATGACGAAGAAAATTCATGACCCATGACCAAACTGAAATCTGTGTTGTAGTTGAGATTGTATAGAGCTCATTAGTTAATACTCGTAGAAACACGAATGAAAGATTTATGTACTAGATCACTTTACCTACAGCGTGTCTATATATCAAAAACAGCTACAACTGTCTTTTTTAGAGAAATGTAGATGAGTTGATAAAGAAATGGAATGCTAAGTTCTGATTATGTCTGGCTGGTTGGAGTAGAAACGTATACACGAACGAAGTGTTTTGTAGACAAGCACATTAGGGTATTATAGGATTTGTTTCTAGTTAGTTTACATTAGAACTGAATATCCAAAATACTATACTACAGTATACAAATAATACTACAAAATACAAAATACTACAGTATAAAATAATCATTAGTTAAATTAATTTTTTCACAAAGTTTTAAATGTGAATGAGTGAGTTTTTGAAGACACAGAAGCAACTAATTTAAATTGGTAAAAATGATTTTTTGAATTGAAAAATTTGTTTTGAAAATATATAGGAAAACATCTTTCACAGAATTTTGAATGTGCAGCTTTAAGATATCACACTATGGTATTTGTTTATGATCGAAATATGTATTTCTGTTGTCTTCTATTGCCTATTATATTAGAAGTTTTTAAGAAAAGTGTAATGGCTTTCACTGTGTATTTATTTTAACTTCTGATGCCATTCCCTATATTTTGCCGTGCATAAACAAATATTATTGAATTCCGGGTACAAGTCAAAAATTTCTTAAATTTTATTGTCATTTTGCATTCAAAGTTGTGTTTTAAGTTTCATTTTGCTAAATATTTAAGTGTATGTACTTTTTGTGCTGGAACATAGCTCAAAGCATTAATATTTCAGTTCGCTGCCTGAAACTTGAGCTGAAGGAGTAATTTGAAACAAACCCATTAAATACGAACTGAGAAAACCAGTCAACTTTACACGCTTTAGAAGTGCACAAGGATATTATCTTCCTTTTTTCGAATTACGTAAATACGATAAATTTAGGAAATTATTATTTTTAAGTGCATTCGATTAATATGATAATGCTTCTCTTTAGTAATTAATTATCACATATAGGTGTGTGCAGTAGGTGTCAATTCATTTTATTGTTTTCCTCATTAATTTATTAAAAACACTTTTGACGTGACATTTATGGGTAAATTTTAACATTCATGTATAAGCTTCAAGCAAGATGTCTTATCTTAAATGGATAAGCAGTCGAAGGAATTTGTGCTCTTATTTCGTTTTTACTGGAGGGCAACAGAGGATATCCGAAATGAAACAGCCAACAATAACTGTACTGCTGATACTTATTCTGTGAAGAGGGTAGGGAAAAGACAATAAACGAAGAAAATCAGTAAATTAAAGAAGAAGCAGAAGTTAGCGTGATACAATGAACTGGTTTCCCTCCCTTTTGAATGTTTTTCTTATAAACTTAATCGAACTAATTTGCTGACAGCAGGCGTTGGCTGAGTGCCGGAAAGAGATTTTGTCGCAAGTTTCCGGGTTTCTTCATCCACTGTCTTAGACAAGAATGCCTTTTCTCTGTTTCTGTTTCATTCCCTTCTTCGCACATGATATTGCCATCGAATGATAAAAAGCGCAGTATTATATCTTTATACACCTTACACAAGAAAGGATATCTTCACAGCTGAATTTTGCTTAAAGATAATAATATGGTAAGAATAATACGCGACATTTAAAATGCAAAAGTGCATTTAAAGATTTTAAGATTTAAAGATTTTGAGTGATAAAAAACTTGATCTAGCGAATCTAAAAATAAAACTCCGCTTTTCAATAACCAAAACTGCAACTTTTCTGTTTATACATATAAAGCAAAAATACACAATGCTTTGTATACACTAGAATATAAGAAATAGAAATTGTGTTGTTTTATGTAACACATAAAAGCATTTAGATGGTATCGTTCCATATAACGCGTATAACATAGTCTGTTACTTTACAATAGGCACTCCAGAATCATTCCCCCCACCCAGCTTGCTTCGTAACCATGGTAACGACAATTGTGGCTGATAATCGAGTTTCCAAATTGTTTATTTCCGCTATATTTTCATTTAGTGCTCTTCGTTTTATGAAAGCTTGCGAATGAAGGTTGCTTTGATCTATTATATCAAATGTGGTGGAAAAAAAAACGATATGTGTGGTGATAACAACGCGAATTACTATCGTAAATAAGGGAGGTTCATAACAGCCTTGAAGTGCCTGTTATAATGTTGCAGTCTATAATAATGGTTTACTGAAATCTTAATTTAGGAGAACCGTGCTTTTAAATTACTGAAGAAACAAAATTACAGGTAAACCTCCTTTAATAGAATAAATTAATCAACCAAGTAATAGACGTGAAGCGAAATCGTGTTAAGAGAATGTAATGAAGAAAAGCTTAATTGTAATCTAGCCATCGGTCAACGGAAAATTGAAGGTAGGTAAATTTAGAAGAGTAAATAATAGAAGCATATGAGATCGCAGTTTAATTTAACACCTAAACATTTTATTGAAGTACTTTCCGGAAACTGGGATATATGAATAATACTCAAGTTTTTCGTCTTACTACGCAATCTGCAGTATCAAAAGATCGCGTTTTCAAGATCTTGATTGGACTTCTTCGCTTTGTTTCACTTAATAGGACTTCGCCGCTTTGTTTCATTTCAGGATTAGCGTCAAAAACATTTTCTTAACGTGCTCAGTGTAACTGAATCTTAGTTCAAGTTCTTCTGCAATAAGTTCCATAGTCTCTGTCACAAGATCTTTCATATTACAAAAACGTTGACCCTCACTTTTATTAATCTTTTTGAAGGAAAAGGAATTTGGAGGAATATAACATTTAATAAATCACACTGGTAAAATATATTAATTTTTGAAATTAAAATGCCAGTCAAAATAAGCCATATTTTAACATTTTATTGAAAATTTCTATATGCCATGTATAATGAATACTGTCACCTTTCAATTGTTTTTTCAATGAAATAGGTTTTTCCCAATTATTTTAACATTAGTACCCAACTGAAAAATTTATAAAATTAGTAGTAAAAAATGTCCTTTTACTTAAAATGATAAATAAATAAAATCGCGTAAACAGCTTAATTTCTCGCATACAGCCGGAAGTAGTAACATTTCACAGGATCACATTTAGGGATTTTCGCTGATATCGAGCTCACTTAGAGCGATTTTTCTGTTAGTTTCTAAAAATCCGTATATCTATTTTATTTTTCTGTTTACTTCCATTTCTTCTTAGTTGAGCTGAAGGTTGTAAAGAAAATTTTAATTCTGAAGAAAGCTTAAATTCCGAAATTGTATTTCTCAAAATAAAAGTTGTGAAATGCATGATCTGTATCTTTGTTTTTCTTTTCTTTAAAGTTATTTTATATATTCCTAATACTTTTCTAAAACTCGACTGCCGTGGTGAAGTAAATTTTGTTACTTTGAAAATTCCAAGATCTGAGAGTCAGTTCATTTAAATGTATAAAAAAATTATACAGGAAATGAAAATCAACTAACATGTAAAATCACACGAATGTATTAAAATTGCAACTTACTAGAGATAAAAGCGTCTATGTGCCCTTTTTTAGACTCATCGGTTGAAATACTAAGGTGCTACTGACGTTACATTTATTATTACTAATGTATCATTTTGCTCTAGGAATATGAGAAAATGTCATGAATTTAAATGCATACTGAGTGTGTTTAAATATCATCGGATGGAAGAATAGGGACAAGAGTGGCCTTTCTTTTATCGTGATTCGTATTAAAGTCTAAAACGTCACTTAAAAATCATCTAAAAATAGTCATTAAAAAGGTGTGTCTTGGTATGTTCATAGAACATATGAATATTTTCAAACAAGCTAACTACTAGAAAATTGGTTCATTTTGTGATTACGTCGTTCGGAATTTCTGGAATCTGTCAAAATAGTTTTCTTTTACAAGAAAAATCAGCAGTGCCATCTCCGGGATTTGAACTCCGGACCTTCCGATTGTCAGTTGGACGTGCTTCCAGTTACACTACGAAGGCACGCGGTAAGGAAAGAGAAAATGCCTTGAAATGTAATAAAAAATGAATGTGAGATAAATTCTTCGCTGTCAGACATTAGTGACAGATAACCGCAGCATATGAAATCTGCTTTTCCTCGCTATGTCCTTCATCACGTATAGGCATGCTAAAATAAAGTAAAAGGCAGTTAAAAAATCTTCTTTAATTACTAGAAAAGTGTAACATGCAATTAAAAACAATTACTGTATCTAAATATCAGTGGCAATCACGTTTCATGCATTCCCCTCTGTCAAGAGGAATGCCCTTTTAATTTTTGCTTTGCGGAAAGTTAGTAAATTTATTAATTAATTACACCACCAATGGTCAGAACAGGTAAAACAGAGAGTATATTTAAAAAATTTACTGGTTAATACTCCTTCCATACCCGCTATCTGGATCAACGTTGAAGATATCCCGTCATTTTTACAGTAAACCATTTTTAGAGTGCATTTTTACAGTAAACCGCAATCAAATTAATTCGATTCCATTAAAAGTAATTCTTTTGATCTAATAATTCTAAGCAAACAAAGTATTAAATAGTTAGTTCTGAGCACATTTCGACCTTTTTAAAAACGCTTTAGGAAAAGAGTTTAGTATGAATCCAGCCACGATGCATTTGTAAAAAAATCAAGGCTAATTAACATGCGAGTACTTTTATAGCTTTTATTTGCATAGCTTCGGAATTTATCGACTAATCATTTTTTCAGCATTGTTTACTTTAAATACATTATATATGTATATATGTGTGTGTTTGTGAGTGTGAGATAAAAATACGTAACTATCAATTATACTTTAAATTAGATTAGAAATAACCCCTTAATTCCACTTTTAATTTGGGAACTTCCGCTCTCTATTCTAGAAATAGTTGTAGTTTTTCCGAAACTGCTTCATATCTGAAACCTACTTCCTCATTATGCCATCTTAATCTTCTGCATTGCATATAGTTTGTAACCAGCTACGCATCCTCTTTTGCCCTTACCCACCGCTCATTTCGCTGCGTCCTCAATTGACTGAAGATGGGCTAAACTTTTAAAATTCTCATATTGCATTTAAAATCATGTGGGAAACAAATATTATGTCTCCAGAATTGTTTTATGCAATAATAAAATTATGTTGAATTCGGCCATGTCTGTCTGAAATTCCATCATTCTACGCAGTTGGTTTCATCTTCCGCCAACACTACAACAGTTAAACTCTACATTTCACTGACAGATTTTTCTTGAACACAGTACACTGCAAAAGGAGGAAAAATCAAAATGTTTTTAAAAATATGTATCTTATCCATAATGAATATCCGTGTTGGCAAAGTGCCGCTTATCAGAGTCCTGACATTTTTACTGTTTAAAGATACATATTATTTTGTATAAGGTTCTAAAAATAATTAAAATTAAAACTATAGTTTGAAATTAATTTGTTCTAAAGGTATTCGAAATTAGCATTATTGGGAAAAACGGTGCGTCCAGAAATGTACGTTCTATATATTTATCTGTCTGCAGGCTGTACCACAGTTTGTCAAAAACAAACGGTTACTTGAAATAACTTTGCTGCAATTAATTTGGATGAACACGGGCTCTGACGTATATGGATAATGCATCTGACTTATGTCAAACATAGGATAATCACATATGTAATATTGTATCTGTAAGTATGTAATTTCAATCAAATTGATTCGGGATTACTAAAATATGTTTTCTGCATCGATCTCAAAGATTTTTGTTGCTACGCTGCCTCTAGTTTAAGAAAAGTAATAACTTTACGCTACTTTAACAAAAATTGTTATAATTTAAGATATTTATTGAGCTACTTTTTAACTTTGGCGTTTTACGCAAATGCTCATGTTTTTAATTTAAAACCTACTTATGGAAATTTTATTTTAATATGCAGTGAATATGAAGCGATGAAAAGAACTGACAACGTAATAAATAACAGGTAGTTATGACTTTTGATTGTGCTTAAAATTAGGTCTGAGTTATGAAAAGAATTTACTTTCATGATTAAGCTGGTAATAACCCGTTGCGTGTGATTTTGTCTGAGTTATATAAAAAGCTGTTATTAAAAAACACTTTAAACTGTAAAAGTTTTTCTTTTTTTGTAAAAAACTCTTTTTTAGGATAAAGCACGCATCTTTTTATAAGACAAGTTCAGAAAATTCTTTTGTTTACGTTTGCTCTTAAAACAAAGAATATATATGAAGTAAAGGGAATGTGAGACCTTTATTAAGTTTTCACGCTTGGCTAAATATACGAAGTACTTAATACTTTCGTTTAAACTATTTCCATTCAGACGATGTATTCCTAAAGTTTATCCTGATAATATTTCTTTCCTTTGCATGCTAAGGAATTCTTTCAAAATTTGATCGCAAATCCCAACGAATGGGAACTTGGAGATAACTTTCCGGAATTGTTCTGTGCGGTATTTTTATCGTATCCTCTGTGTTATCACAGCTTCCTTAAATCGTTTTTTTTTGCTAGGCGTATGGCACTGATAAGTTAGATAATTGCTGGTTCAACGACATCAGCATAGTATCAACATGAGTACCAGTACTGAAATTCTCATTTTTCAAATACGATAACTTGTCATGTTTTATTTTTCAATTTAATTGCGCTGATAAAAACATCCCGTAGAGAAAGCGAAAGCAAACAAAATAAACAGTATCAGCAATTTCATGTTTCATCTTTGAAATGGTGTAACAATACAAAGCTGTAATTATAAGAACCGTTTTGAGGAATTTAATTTGTACTAAATTCTTTTCACAGCTTTTGAAAATGCTCAAACGCCACTTAAAGCTCCAAGCCGTGTTTTTATCCTACGTAAAAGGCAATTGTTTAAGGGTTAGTGGAAGTGAAGTTTTAAACCTGAGTTAAAAATGTAGATATTCCCATCTTTCTGCTTTAAATTATGATGCCATTCAGACCATCTGCGAATAAATAGTTTCGTACTTTCGAATGATATGGATTCGAATGATACAAACAAAATTCGTTTGGCACTTACTTAACTTTATTCAAATCTGTCGTCATACTGAAGGTAGCTTTATCGTGATTTCCTCATGTGTAACGCAACCATCAATCTTTTTCTACCGGAGTCTTCTACGAAATTGTCAAGGAAGTAACCTTTAACTAAGTGAATTCACATGCAAATCGAAAAGCTCTTCGTTTTGCTCTATTATTTGTGTATATTATTATGCTGTTCTTTAGACCATTAATTAATCCATATCGAAGAAAAGGTTTGGAGGAAAGAAATGAAACATTATGTAAGTGTTAAAGTGAAGAAATTAAGATTACTAATATTGAGACTCATGTTAAATGATCGGCCGAAAATGCTATTATCTTCCATGTACATTAGAGCAACCGTATACTTACAATAAACAAAAATTTTAAATGCTAGTTAGTTATTACCTAATAAATTTACTTATTTATTTTTTCTTTGTTATTAACGTGCACGGCAATGTGAAACGAATTAAGGTTTAGAAAGAAACGCAAATTTAATTTAATAGTAAACATTCTCGTGGAAAAAATTCTGTAACAAGAGAATTCAACCTATGACAAAAACTTTAGATCGCCGAAAATTGATTTCAAAAGTCTAACAACATTTTTACGCTGAATGTGCACATAAATATATAAAGGGCATCGATACATCATTACTGCTCATTACCTCAGAACAATGTTTATTTAGAAATTCAATACTTTTACAATGGATGTTAATTGATCTATTTGCACTCAATACATCTATAAATCAAAATATCTCTTGAAAAGGAGTTTTCAGCAGTCCTAAGAGCAATTACAATCACTGGAGTGTGGAAAACATACATAGGTCACAGGTAAAATAGCCTTTCACTTAAAAGTTAATAAAATCTCTGTGTAATAAAAGACAAATAAATATTAACTGAAGTTTTGGTAGTGTTGAATATAATGAAAAAATAGGAAGGCAAAAATTAACTAGAGGACAGGAAGATAAACTCTTAGAAACGTCTTACAAGTATAAGCGAACCTCATCAAGTAAAAATTTGGACCTTAAACATGGGAGCATAATGGAGTATAAGAGTTTTGAAACTAAGGCATTTACGTACACTGAATTATCTTTCCTGCCAAATTACTCCGTATGTTTCACAGTATATCCGGAATGGGCTAAAGTAAGAGAATCAGAATTAAAAATCAAAAGTAGCATATAAAGTACTTATAAAAGTAACGCAGGATTTCGATTGTTAAGTCACTAAAGGAAAAGTTTCATAAAACCTTTTTTATATATTGTGTTAATCAGAATCCTGTTGGTATTATGATTTGACGTTGTATGTTATATAGATATAGTTAACTTTGTTTGTTTTCTCGAAATTGAAGCAATAAAATGTGTAGAAAAGTGTGGAGTGTTTTATAGAATTTTCTGAATCCTAATCCAAAATTTTCTGAATCATAATCCAAATCTTAAAAAGTTCTCGAATCTTTCGCTAAAAATTTAAGAAGGAAAAAAGATAAAACAACTTTTATTTAACAATAAAAGTTTTTAATTGAAGCAAAATTTCAAATATGCGTTTAGTAAAAGAAAACTCTAAGCATACACTTTTCGGAAGTACACCTATATTTGCTAACGAAATGAGAGGACAGCAATTAAAGTAGGTAATTTAAAATTGAGAAAATTAAGGTGTATTTTCTGGATATGATTTCGCAAAGATTGAGTAATAGTTCTGCCATTTTGTTATATTTTCCCAGAATCTTTTTAAATCATAGCAAGTGTAGAGAGAGAATATTATTTCAAGTTTTAACACAGATATGCACTTTACATATAATGCTCAATTCTCTCCAGAAAATTAAGAGTGTATAATTCAAGGCCGTTAGAATGTGGTATAGGTCACTGGGCTCAAACTCATATTGCATAAGGGCTGAATGAAAGATCTAAAAACAGCTGACGGGCCAGTTTTATTTGGTCAAAAAAAAAAAAAAATAAAAAATTTAGTAATATTAATTCATTAATTAATTAATTTTAGCCAAAATAAAGAATATTTTAAATAAATTTTAAATTCCGCTAACAAAATATTTATGAAAACATACATAAAAATAATAATAATATCGTGCCGCACAGACGGTATAGTGGTTAGAGGAGCCTACTAGTTACCGAAGGATCCGGGTTCGTATTCCGGGTAAAGGATGGCTGTAATTGTCCGTTCCTTCATAGGAGGTAATGGTGTCCCAACTATTACGTGCTTCCATAATAAAGTGGCCACCACTTGCGGCCTTAGTAGTTGCCAAGCCTAAGTCGGCTAAGTGCCCGCGCATGGGGAAACAAATGTAGTAATATCACGAAGGAAAAACTCAAATTTATGTACATTTTCGAACTAAAATCAAATGTTTGGAACCTGAAAGACTTTTTTGTTGGTTGTAGTTTATAATTCAAATATATCGATAGCTAAATATTAAATTTTCAAAGTGACATTTTTTTCAAGTAATTCGAACGTGTTTAACTAATCGTTAAATAACTTACTTTAATTTAAATTAAAAATAAACAAATTATGGAAACTTTCTAAGCCAGATAAAAACCCAAGAAAAAAATAATGACAACAGTTTCTTTGTCTTATTTATTAAATGTTTCTTCGACGCATAGATAAAAATACATATATTTGTATGGAAGTAGAATATTTGTATGGAAGAAGAAACGGGGAAACCTCTCCGTTTCTTACAACAGTGTTGTGGAAATACACCTCATAGCATATAGATAAACTCTGTAACCTTGGAGAAAATCTTTAGAAAAAGGTATGTTGACGTTCATCTGTCAATCTGGTTCTTTTCTTAGACTTACCAGTTTTCAATTTGCGGAAAAAACTGTTCACATGTAAATGCATTCCCAAACAAAGCGGTAATACTTAGCGCAAGAATTCGTAACTAAGCGTGTTTATTTTATGACAAATACGAATAAAAGTTGATAAAATATGTATCTTAAAATCTTTGAATAAAATTTATATCACGCTGTAAATTAATTACCTCTGTTTATAGATTTTCTATTTTGTTATTCATGTTCATTTTTAATGGTAATGAAAGCAGTGTAAACTGACTTCAAATAACTGAAATCTTGAAATCTTTGCAACACCGTGTTTGCATCAAACGCAAACTGAAATGTATCCATGGGCCGTATAAAATTGCTTCGGGAGCCTCATGCGGCCCGAGGGTCGCCAGTTTAAGACCATTGGTATGGGTGATCCAGATTCACTAAAATTATAGTAGGCTCATTCTTTCCGTAATGAAATATTTTATTAGGCATCAATAAAACTAAGCTTTCGAAAGTGTTGAGGGAAAGTGTTTAACGTTTAACTTAAGGATAGGCTTCGAAAGACTCAAGCTCACCAGCAGCTGAGCGGTTAATTCCAATTAAACACAGTTATTTTGATTCTAGACTGGCTGCATGGGCATTTCCGTGGTTTTCCCATGTGTAACTTGTATACTAGTCAGTTTCTCTTAGAAAGACCTCCACGGAGGTATCCCTCTCCTGAGGCAGAGAGCCCTAGTGTGCTCTGCTGTGATAAAATAAACCAAACCAAACCCTCGAAAGATTCAAATGGTGAAAAAAGCGCGTAGATTCATTTTGCGAGATTCGTGAGATCCGAGAATTCCAGTCTCTCATCCATAACGTTTAACATTTGTAGTTATGGAACAGTTTGTTAATGTGGCATTTGTATTTTAGACTGACGATACATTTTCCATAAATTTCAAAATTCTAATGAGTGGTTAAAAGAATATAATACAGCCGTCTTTGAATAGCCCCCAGGTAGAAAATTTCTCATTCCTATAGGAGGGCTTAGGAATTTTTCGAAAGGATAAGCAGCTAATTTTATGATGAAATGAAACTGTATCGTGCAAATGAATATGAAAGGAAATCCGGTATAGATCAATACAAAAGTGGTTCTCTCTGTCTCGAGAGGTAAAGATTGTCTAAATAAATATGAAATAGATTAGTTTAATATTTCTATCTTAGAAACTTAAATCTTAATAATCTAATAATTTTGTCTCAATGTTAATTCATGAATGTGGGCTACACAAAATTAAATTTTATTCCAAAACTTTATTGGCTTTGCGTTCCCATATATGTCGGCAACTGCAAATGAAATACTTAAATAAGTATGTTAATCTGATAATAAACAGAACAAATCTTATTTAAAACGTACACTGCTCGACATTGAAAATGCAACGCCAAGAAGGAGTGGTCAGAAATTTATACAAATTTTAGAGTAGACGCACGTCACTGAGTTGTGCGAATGATGTGAAATGCACAACTCTCTGACGCACGTGAAGTAAGATATAAGGGAAGGAACGTGCAGAATGGGCAATATTCGTATCGTTATTTCTGCCAGACGAATTATCGGTTTTTGTCCCGGAGGATACGTGTAATAGGAGAGAATGCCTGGCCGCCGTCAACGAAGGCCCTTCCAGCAGATAGACGATTTTACGAGGGGTATGGTGATCGGACTGAGAAAGGCGGGTTGGTCCTTACGTCAAATCGCAGCTGATACCCACATAGATGCGAGCACGGTGCATCGGCTATAGCGAACATGGTTGGAACAAGGGGATGTGGGAAGAAGGAGGGGTGCAGGTCCAGCCAGAGTGACGTCAGCACGCGTGGATTGACGCATCCGCCGACAAGCTGTGGCGGTCTCGCAAGTCACTTGTACCGCAATTCTGCAGAATGTGCAAGATACTCTGAATGTTCCCGTGTCGACGAGAACCATTCCTCGTCGATTGGTTGAATGTGGCCTGCATTCACGGCGTCAGTTAAGAAGACTGCCATTGCCCCCACAGCATAGACGTCAACGTTTAGAATGGTGCTGGACTGGAGAGATGTGGATGACAGAATGATGAAACGTCGTGTTCTCAGATGAGTCACGCTTCTGTTTATCCAGTGACAGTCGCCGCATACGTGTGTGGCGTCGACGTGGAGACAGATCTAATCCGGCAGTAACTATGGAACGCCCCAAAGCGCGACAACGGGGCTTAATGGTTTGGGGCGCTATTGCCAATGATTCTAGGTCATGTCTAGTTCGTATTCAGGGCACTATGACGGCCCAACGATACTGGGATAATGTCCTGCGGCCGGTGGCAATACCTTCAGGGGCTGCCTAATGCAATATTTCAGCAGGATAACGCCCGACCACACAGTGCTGGCATCTGCCAACATGCTGTGCAAGGTATACAGATGCTTCCCTGGCCACCGTACTCTACTGACCTATCGCCAATCGAACATGTGTGGGATGTGATTGGACGCAGTTTTCAAACTCTGCCCCTGCCTCGTTCAGAAGATGAACTGTGGAAAATGGTTGAAAGAGAATGGAAAGCCATCCCTCAGGACACCATCCGCGCTCTTGTTGACTCTATGCCTAGACGTGTTTCTTCGTGCATCGCTGTCCGCGGTGGCCCTACATCCAGTTGAGCCGACGCCGTTCTCGCTCTGTATGCTGACTATCATTTTGAAATAAAGATCACTTATTGCTACCTCTCTCTTTTTTCCACCTTTCATCACTTTCTGACCACTCCTTCTTGGTGTTGCATTTTCAATGTCGAACAGTGTATATTCGTGCTGTTTATTAGTAGGTGGTATAAGGTACGTGGCTAAAAAGTAACTCATAAAGCAAATAATAATGTTGAATTACATATTTAATTGTAATTACGTAACTGAGAGGAACCTTGCCGCCATGCAGTTTTATAAATTAAACTCATTTTCTGCCACAAATGTTATTTCTCCAAATTTAAAAGTCTAATTAAGCAATTCCATGAATAGGATAGAAATGATATGAAGAAATATTATTAGATTTGTTATCACTGCGTTTATATATATATTTAAAATACAAATAGGTGATTAAAACAATTACAAATTTTTAATTAATAATTAATAATATTTCCTATAGCTATCCTAAGTAAATTCAGTTCAAGTTAGAGGAGTTTAGAATTTTCAGGAGGCCGGTTATTGACCTCTGGTTTCTTTATTCAAATAACCAAAAAGAGTTTTAATCTGTGAACATCAGCTTCCTGTCTGAATCAAGAAATATGGTGTAAGAAACATAAGGCACACGTTTAATCATCATCGGGAATACATTTAATTGTATCAATAGTTCCATGTGAAAGATGCGAGTCTTTTTTTCCGGTCTGGGTCATTTACATCCATTATCTTTGTAATGCTTCAATGTTTTATTCTTTGTTGAAAGAAAGAGGTGCATAATGTACAAGAAGAGCATTGAGACTTATTGCGTAGAAGTTATAATTTGATTTTTTGCAAAAACGCAAGTCGCCAGTGCCAACTTCGTTTTTCTCGAAGTAACAGTTTTGTGTACGGCGTGGCAATAATTTGTTCAAAGGCAGTTTTTGCTGCTAAAAAAATAAACTATATTATTCTCTGGAATGTAATTGCTTTAGGGAAACTGTTAAACTTAAATAAGACGGCAAGCATTTAAGGCGTGTAAATTTCTTTAAGAAACAGCAGCATCTACAAAACTGCAAAATAATAATTTGTTCATAATTTTAAATTCTAGAAAACCTAAAAATTATTTGCAAAAATCTTATGAAAATAACAAGGCAGAATTTTATTAGCATTATTCAGATATTTCGTTCGAGTTAGCAAAAGCTAAGATAAAGAACATATAAATCAAAATCCTAATTTTAATTTGTTTTAGCTCCTCTCCTTTTAAATTTAGTTTTCCTCTTTCTAGTCTAAATTAGTAACATGCTTATAATAAATGCTACTAAACTAATTCTTTTCATATAACCCTGAAATAGCGTTAATGGCGCATCTATTTATGTAATACTTTCGACAACAATAGTTAAAAATTGCGGACTAAACCTTAATTAATAAGAGCAAAGTGAAATTATAATAATGTTATTCTTAGCGTTATCTTCATATTGTGAACTACGTATTTCTTCTGCGCCATTAAAATGTCGTCCACTGCTTCTTTTCTGTCACCATGCATAAACCAGTGAATATCTGAAAAAAAAAACTCATCTCTGTAGTGCTTTAAGACTATTTTGTTAACAAGGACATAAAAATTATTAAACCAGCTGTGCCTGCTTTTACATCTTTATGCACAATATCTGTTGTCATCCGTATTACGTCACCGATCAAAAATAATTTTATTATAGTAAAATTATTTTTTTATTGACGGAGTTTGTAAAAATTATTTTACGTGGATAATTTAGATACGGATGTTACCGAAGCCCGTGCATAAAAATGTAGCAGCAATCGTGCGGTTCAATACTATTTATTTCTTGTTGACGCAGCATTCTTAAAGCACTATAGGCTTTTCCTCACATTCAGAAAATTATTTAAAGCGACAGAAGCGAAGCAACGGATGACATTTTATCAGCACTAGAGGGAGAAGTAATGGGTGGATCACAAAATTAAGAGTAAGTTAAAAATGAAACAGTTATGGTTTGATTTTGCTCATCATATTTATTGATTAAATTTTTTGTTCGCAAATTATATTATTGGCTGAACCATTATGTAAGTACCAGCGTCATTACCGTTATATAAGAATCATAGGACAAGGATAAATTTTGCAATGACGCAGTTTAGAGAGATTTACTAAAAGCTTGTTACTGGGAATGAAAGGGGAGATAATAAAATTGAATAAAAGACAATGTGATATTAAAAACTGAAATCGTAGCATTTTGTTTTACATCTTCTTTATCTTATATGAATTCTATATGGCGACAGAAGCGAAGCAGCAGACGTCATTTTAACAACACAGCAAGCGGGAGAAGAACTGCGTCCATCAACAAAATGAAGATTAGGTTAAGGATTGTAATGGTAATGAAAACGTTGAGTCATTAGGTTTATTTCGGTGCATGGAAAATCAGCAATGCCTTCACTGCGATTCGAACTCCGGATCTCCCGATTGCTAGCAGGACGTGCTACCACAAAGGTATGTAGGAAGATAGGAGAAAAATTCTTACATTTTCCTCGCTTGAAAGCTACTGGGCAGGAGGGAACCCATTAACTAAATCCTGGTGGTGACGAACTATTATCGTCTTCCCCCCACACACGTTTAAGTTCGGGTGACACTTTTAGAGTTTATTGGGGCTTTTTAGCGAGAAACGTAAACGATACTTTCGCTGGGATTCAAACTCTGATTGCCAGCCGGATGTACTTGTTGTTACAACCCGTAGGCATGCGGTAAAGAAGGAGACAATTCCTTACAAAAAATGAAACAGATATTACATAACGGTTTGATTTTTACGTTTTCATTTTATTTCTGAAATCTCTTGAGATTTAAATGCTGTCATACTGGGGTAAAAGTATAAATTTAAAATTAAGGATTGAAAAATAAAAGTAAAAATTAAAATAAAAAAAGCTACCATCTGAATCGAAGGAGTTTTAGGAAATACAACATGAGCAAACAACTAAACCAATGACTTAATTTCAAAATAAATTATAAAACTAATGCATGAAAGTGTGGAAAACGTAAAATAGCTTATTTTGGAGGTAATTTAAATTTCATTCTAATTACTTAACAGATTATTCCGCGTATAATACACAGACCGAACATTATATCTGTAATAGCTGAAATGGAATATGTTGTATAAAAAATAATACATTAACAAAATTTGTAAAAAGGAAATACTCACATAAACTTTTCACTTGAAACCCGATTTCAAGGCACAATAAATCCCCTACTCGGCATATTAGCTTTCTTAAATGCTCAAGTGTTAACACGGAAACAACTATTACAGGTGAAGTACTAGAACTGAATTCGTTGAAAGAAGCTATAAAACAGGAAATGAAGATTTTAAATGAAATTCTAGCATTCACGCCTTTTGGAATTGAATTTACTATACACAGAATCCGCCTATTAGCCTAAAGTATAATCAAATTAACTAAACTGGAGCAAAAAACAGAGACTTTAATTAAAATTTTGAAATATCCATCTAAGAGGATTGTTACAAGAATACAAAATTAATTTTAATAATTTGCAATTTTATGTTATCTAAAATAAATAATTTATGTTTATAGCGATGTTTTGCTGAGTGATGGGAAGTAAAAGTATTGAATTTTAGTAACAGTTTTGACATTTCATGGTGGGAAAGACAGAAAAAACTGTTCTTTCCTGAAAGCTGTAAATAAGTTTGTATCAAATAAGTTTTGTTTTATGATAATTATATTAAACAAAAATATTAGCAAAGTTTCAAGTTAATTTCTTGCTGTTTTTTTATGTGAATTAATTTATGTTTCAGTATTTGAAAGCTTTTCTTCTCCAGAACAGCAGAATCGTTCATTATCGTTTAATCCCTCCCATCCCAGGTCGTGCTTTCCAAATAATGCTTCAGTCCATTTGTAAGTAAAATGTGTGCAACGTAGCATACACGGCGCGTATTCGAGAGGTCCAGGTTCGAGTCCCGGCAAGGGCATTGCACATTTTTCATACCACCTGCTTCAAAATAAACTAATGACTCTACAGCAGTGCCCGAAATAAAAGGTGTTGGACGATGATTCGTCACCGCCAAGATTTGGCGATTGAAACCCCTAATCTCCAATCGCCCTTTAAAAGAGGGAGTACATAAGGTATTTTCTCCCTCTTTTCCGTATACCTTCGTGGTATAATTGTAAGCATGCTCAATGCGTATTCGAGAGGTCCAGGTTCGAGTCCCGACAAGGGCATTGCACATTTTGCACACCGCCTGCTTCAAAACAAACTAATGACTCTACAGGAGTGCCCAAAATAAAAGGTGGTGGACGATGATTCGTCACCGCCAAGATTTGGCGATTGAAACCCCTAATCCTCAATCGCCCTTTAAAACAGGGAGTACATAAGGTATTTTCTCCCTCTTTTCCGTATGCCTTCGTGGTATAATTGGAAGCATGCTCAATGCGTATTCGAGAGGTCCAGGGTTCGAGTCCCAGCGAAGGTACAACATATTTTTCAAGTCTTCTACTTAAAAAAAAAAGAAAAAAAACTAATGACTCTACAACTTAATCGGACAGAGAAAATTTCTTTTCACAAGACCATAAACTGAAAAATGTTTTATCAATATCTTATTAAAACATGTAATTTGTGTTTAGGAGAAAAAAAAAGTTTTTAGATTTTTTTGAACTGCAGTTGCTTCAGGAATTTAAATACTTGTTCTCAGTTTCCTTAGATAAAATTGACTAGTGGAAAAAATAAGAACAAGCTATAGAAAGAGAAGTTTTATTTGCTATCCGAAGTTTTATATAATGCGCGTTTAAACTGAGAAATCTAGATATTTCTCAGTACTTCTTCATTAAGTACATCGACCTTCCCTTTTTTTCATTTTCATTTTACTTTACTTTTTGGCCTTAACTTCGGATCATGCAGTTCTTGAAAACTGCTAAAAAACTTTCTACAATAATAGAAACGTTTTCACCAGTGCGATAGGTTAGTGTGACCATTTTGTCACATTATCAGCAACTGCTGTATATGTATTGGTGAACATAAACGATTCCAGTTTAGTAAGTAATAAAACTGAATGCAAGATTTGAGCTGTAGACAGAAAAAGTAATGAAAATTAGTAAAACATAGTACAGTGAAAAAAGTTAATCTTTTACCGCGAAGCTTAAATTTTTAACTCGCAAATGTAGTAAAATTTTGGACTAAAATATCACTAATACGTTCGTCTAGATCTAATGTTCCTAGTTGTTGCAGCTACGTTATTTACATGAACATAAGATGAGAAAAATTCTAAATCTGATAAGAAATGAAACTGGAGATGGATTCTAGGCTTTTCTCTTCTGTAATGCTGAATTGTGAGTTATCAGCGCATTCTGAAGTACATCAAAATTCGTGAATGAACATGAATGATCAATTGACATTCTTGTTCAGTAGTTTCCTCTTTAGTTCAGCAAGTGGACGATAAAGCCGGGACAAAGATGAGGTAAGTGAGGCACTTGCCTCAGGTGAATACTTAGAAGGGGCGTCAAATTAGATACAGAAATACAGAAACTAATTTTATATTATAAGCAATCCAGGTGAATTAAGAGGAGAATTACTGACATTAATTTATTCTTAAAATTGCTAATGTCTTACAACAGTATATATATATATATATAATTTTACAACATACGAATTTATTATAAAAACTAATGAGTCGAAACTAATTTACGCTTGTTTACGCTAACGTACTGAGCTGCATAGTCTAAGCGTTCCTAGAAAGTATTGTACTGATGACATTAGTAATTTTGTATTATTTCCATTTAATTCGAACTGTAGCTCTTACATGTTCGATACATGTAGTTCGCCGTAACGTGTTTTCTAAAGCACACTAACTGAGAGCGAATGCAACTATGGGCGGCGAGGCAACTGTCTACAGTTTGTTGCAACAGATTTATCATATAAAAGCTCCTTAGATGACCCTAGTAGTTTAAATAAGATTGTTTGTTTAAAAATTAAATATACAATATTATCAGTACTTTGCTCTGTTTTTTATTAAAATGTGCTACTGAACGAAATGTATGTTTCGAGGTTTTGCCTTCTTGTATCCATATTTAATTTGCGTGGAATTGTAGGTACGGTTATTTCTGTAGATGTTACAGATATTGCTGACCAGGTTAAATGAATAGGCACATAGTTATTCTTCTTCTTTGAAAAGACTGGAATGTAAACATATACTGAAAGACAAGATTTTTCTCTTTCTTTGCTTGTAATGAAACAATAAAATTAATTGTTTGTTATGAGTATCAAAGAAATAAAAAAAGTGATTTATAATTCTGAATATTTTGTAAAAGATTTAAGGCAAACTGTTTTGGATAATTCTAATATAATTTATACGGATATAAAGTAACATGTTTTAAAATAGTTTAGTTTTTTTTTTGTTCTTAAAGTAGCTGATAGAAAAATATATTTAAAGAAATGCGTTTCTTGCCGAAGAAATTTTAAAAAACACAGATTCGGAAAAACTTAAAACTTGAAGTAAGAGAAAACATCGAACGAGATAAAGCTCTTGATTTTAAGATTAGAAAAAACGGAAATGAAAACATAAAAATAAATCAGGCCAATGATTTTTTATTCGTGAAAAAAACAAATAATTGAAACAGGATATTCGCGAAATTTAACACATCGAAGATCGAAGAGTTAACTGATGAGGGAGAGTAAAAGTAAAAAAAAAAGCACGAAGCAACATTAAACCTTAATAACTTTAAAATAAATTATAAAACTGCGATTATATTGTAAGAATATAATTAGCAGAATAATCTTAAAAACTTTTATTTGATAGCTGATATTTATAAGAGTGTTAACTGGCATATAGTGTTTTGCTCAATTTCAAGTAAGTCCTTCTTACGGTAAAATTTCATTAGACTGGCAGAAGATATGCGATATTACAACTTGCAGTATTCATCTTTCACAGACTTTGCTCATGTGACGTATTAATGCAGAATGCTGCAAAGCTATTATTCTATATTAACTCCTAGACACGACCCATATTTTCTGACAGCAATAACGTCCATGGTCGATCTTCATGAAAATCATATTCTACGGATTCTTGGCTCATGTAAATTTGTTTTACGTATTCTTTTATTGTAGAATAGAAAGGAGACGAATCCTATGCATATCATCCTAACGATGTTTCAGTTCCTTTGGGATCAAGTCATTCTTTAGTCAAAAGTTTAATCACAGAACGATGCTCAGTTTTAAATACTTCAGAACAAATTAACATAATACCTTTTTTGTGCATTGTATAAAGGGTCGTGTATTCACTTTTTGCTTCAAATGAAAAATATATAGGCACGGCTTTGACCAACGATTCACGTAAGAGTATCAAACTGAAAAAAGCTGAAATGTTAACTCATAAGAAAACTATGATGTTCGTAAAATAGATAAGGAAAAGGCTGTAAGCTCATCTACTAATGGCCAAGCATGCTGTAGAATAAAACAATCTGTTGGAAATTGATTATCAAGTCAAAGTTCTTCTTTCTTACTGCTTCCTTTCGTGGTGTAATTGGAAGCACGTTCGGCTAGCAGTCGGAAGGTCTGAGGTTCGAATCAAGGCAAGTATATCGCTAGATGTTCGTGTTTCCTTCTTCAATAAATTATCTCATGACCCTAAAAATGCCGAAGGAAACTGTCTGTAATGTCTCACAGTCACAGAATGAGGTAGCTTTTAATAAAAGCCCCTAATTTACATTTTTAAATTCCTTTTTATTCATAACCTGGAGACCAAAAATCAGAGAGAATGCTTTTTCCAGGTTGAAATAAGTAGGCTATTCTTTTCAGAATGAAAAAGATTAGAACACTGTTTACTAATTAAAAGATAGAGAAAATGTTTACAGCGGTATCTCAAGTTTAATTTCTTCAAAGAGAAAAAACTATCATTTAATAAAACTGAAACTTTAAAGCATGAGATGTTCTCTCGGGTCACTGTTGCAGATAAATGAGCTGCGAACCGTCCAATAACTTAAAAAGTTTCTTAGTATAAGAAAAAGGAGAAAAAGTGTGAGAGAGAGAAGATATAAAATTCACATTCGATACTGCAGTAGATTGTATAGTCGATGCTTTAGTAGTTTGAAGTTAGACAGCCTTAAATTTTAAGACTATACATTCTTCATCGACTTTGCTGGAACAGTTGTATTTCAAGGGAGCATCTCATAACAATGTATCAGTTTTGGTGCGTTATTACAGAATCCTTAACTAACAGTAATAGTTTGGAAAATTTACCTTGAATCACCAATTGTTTCTGTCTCATGCAAAAACTTATTCTTTTGCTCTCTGAATAATTTACAGTATTTCTAAATTTTACTCATTAATTTACCCTTTTCTTTCAGTTTAAAATGAAAACAGCAGTTCAGTTTTTAAAGTGTAAAATTACCAGTTAGCTCGCTTTTACAGTTTTAACCGATAGATATTGATTTGTTCAGACTTTGTCTTTTGAATAGATTGAAGACGGGAATATTCAATCATTTATTTCGATTTGTTTCAACAGACTGAAGGTAAACCTCTTCGGGAGGTTATTTTTTTTCAGTTTCGATAAAATTACATCTGCGATAAGTAAACATTGTTGCCAGTCGACGATAGCTAAGACTTTCCTTTGGTCTTCAGTGTTAATAAAGTACATTGTTCAATACCGTATATGTTAATCATTTAAATGCACCATTAATGATAAATAAAATAGGTTTCTGACAGCTCATGAAAGGATGATTGCAAAAACTCTAGTTTGCTTCAGCTATCGTTTACATCCACGATAAGGTATAATGGTGTCATGAAACTTTGTAATAACGCATATGTTATAGATTGTTTTAAAATTTTATTTAAAGATTAATGTACAATTTCAACGTTTCGAAAGCCTTCTTATATATTTTATCTTAAAAAATTAAATGCAGAAAAAAACACTGGAGCCTTTTGAAAGTGAATTTCTTTTTCGTTAAGTTTAATTTCGTTCTACGATGAAGATCTGCTTTAAGAAATTGTCAGCAGTAGGTATTATGTATATTTGATAATAGAAGAGAACTATTTGTATGATTTTTCAAGTTTTAATTGCTTATAATTTTTATTTGTTTATGTGGTAAATTCTTTTGGGAGCGTTGGAAAATAATGTTATGTTTTCAGATTCAGTTTTGTGTAATATGGAGCATATATTTCAGTTTAAAAATGATTCAGGTTTTAGGTTAGGTAATTCAATTATGGCAAAGCACACGAGGGCTATCTGCGTAAGGGGAGGGATGGTTTCGTGGAGGACTTTCTAATGAAAACTGGCTCGTATACACGTTACACATGATGAAAACCACGAAAACGTCCATGCAGCCAGCCCGTTCGCGGGATTCGAACCTCGGACCGAACTACCAGTGTTCAGCGTCTTTACCGCTCGGCCGCTGGTGGGCTGATTCAGGTTTTAATTTTGCTCCTTTTAAATTTGAATATTTTTAATTTGGATAGCGATCTAAGTCAGTAGTCCTCGAAATCGATGAAATTTTATATAAAATACTGCACCATTATAAGATTTCCTTTTTTGGGGGAAGAAACGTGATTTTCTAAGTATACGCATGTATAGAAAAACAGCATAGGAAATGTTGAATATCACAGAGCCTCTTAAGCGTCTAATCCATAGGTTCCCAACCTTTTTCGAACTGGTGCCCCCTTTTCTAGTGAATATTTCAATACCGCCCCCCTAGAGAAATAAGAGCGTACATAATGCATGGTGAAAACAAGAATTAAATAAAAAAAATTACTAATAGATAGAATGTTGTTGGAATTGAAACGCTACTGAATTTCTTCGTTATTTAAAAAGAAAAATAAAAGTTTTAGCTTACCTGTTATAAGGACAGGCAGGGGTTTTGATGATACGAAATAATCCATAATAAACTATTGCTTTCTAAATAAATAAATTGACAGTTTCAGAGAACACTCAAAAGGCATACTTAATTATTATTAAAAAGTATTTTTATTAAAATTTAAAGGCATCGAATTTCTAACTTAACTAATGAGAAGGCTGAATTTGATGCATTTTAAGAAGCTTGTTAATATCAGGCTCGATTTTACTTAAAAACAATCGTAAATCGCCGCGTTCAGTAACATGGAGCCGATTTCTCTTTTTCGTTACCAATGTTGCTACAGCACTAAATCCACGTTCTGCTAAATATGAAGATGGGAATGCTAGCAGAAATCGTTGCACAATCGACCATAATCTTGGATACAATTGCGAAATCGACTTCTGCAGCCAAAATTCTTGGTAGCCATTCTTGAATTTAATTTTTAATTCCTCATTTGTCGTCAGTTCTATCAGTTCTTCTTCTAACTGAGATGGTCCTGCTGTGTTGACATTGGAAAAAGGATCCAAAACCCAGTCTGGTATGTCCATGTTTAAAATGTCCTCGAATCGTTCCTTGAAGTCATTGTAGAGGTTTTCCAAGTGCTGACAGTAAACAAGCAAGTCGTCGTGCTTGAATGATACTGCTGATAAACATGGGAAGGTATGGAATTCACGTCTGCCTATATTTCTTTTATATAATAGCAGTTTAGACACGAAAGCAGCAATGCTATTTTTAGTCTTAATCAAGTTTAAGTCTTCTCCTTGAAGTTGGAGATTGACATCATTAAACAATTTATAGAGGTCTGCTAAGTACGCAATATCGTTTTTTGATGCGATGAGGTTGTCGCGCAATTCCGTGTCTTTGTTTCCTAGGAACTCTATCACAGATTCAAACAGATTGTAAAATCGAGTCAAACAAGTACCTTTTGAAAGCCAGCGCACCTCTGTGTGAAGCAGCAATCGGTTGAAATCTTCATCATTTGCAATGCAAAGCTGACTAAATAATCTGTCATTCAACGAGTTACTTCTGATTTTATTAACTGCTCTTATAACATATTGCAGTGATGTATGGAGACGTTCGCTCAAATTTTTCGCAACCAAATGCTGTCGATGAATTACGCAATGCACAGCAAGCACGTCCGGAACTTTATTTTTTAAGCATGCTATGAAGCCTTTGTGACGCCCTGTCATAGCCGGTGCGCCATCCGTAGCAACCGACAAAATATTATTAAAAGGAATTTCCTTTTCGTCAAAAAACTTTTGCAGTGTATCAAATATGGTTTCTCCTTTTGTATCTGTTTCCAAATTGGTAGCAAACAACATTTCTTGACATATTTTTTCATCTTTGATAAACCTCACGTACGACAATAACAATGCTTCATTGGTTGGTAAAGTGGACTCATCCAGCTGAATTGAAAATTGACAAGTCTGCAGATAATTGCACAACGATTCTTCAATGTTTTCAGCCATCTCATCAATTCGTCTTTGCACAGAATTATTGCTCAAAGGAATTTTTCGGATAATATCTGTAGCTGGTTTATGGAGCACGGTGGTTATTACTTCTTTAACTGCTGGTAAAATTAAATCTTCCCCAATAGTATGTGGCTTGCCTGTTTTAGCAATCAACAATGAGATATTGTACGAAGCTCGAAGTCCGTCATCGTCTTGTTTAGAAGCTGATGAAAATAATTTTGATATAGTTGGCTGATTTTCAATCTTCTTTTTTATCTCTAGAAAATAGGTCATATCTCTGTCTTTCTTATCCGGATGCATTTTATTAAGATGATCTTGAAGCCTAGAAGGTTTCATCGCTTCATTCGAAAATGTTTTTTGACAAATAAGGCACAATGGAGATGATGGATTTGAGGGATTTTCGATAAATCCGTATTTTATATAATCCGCACTGTACTGCCGCCTCTTCTTTTTTGCTTCCGACATGGGTTTTTCTTTACTTATACTTGATCCAAGTTAAGGGAGCTGCAAGGGATACTGCCGGTTTAAATAATATAAGTTGAAGTAGCAAAATATTAAGGCAACGCCGTTTTCATCGTACGCAGTACATGCTGCGATGAACGATAGATAGTGTGAGCCTGAGTCTGTAGCATTCTGCGGGGCTGTTCTATTTTTAGCTACCTACAATTTTGATCGGGTAAACCACTGGCGACGATTTGTCTACTCCGCCGCCGCTTATTTCGGCGCTCTAATTTTTTCCCGCGTCCAACGTCGCCTACGCACTTTTACAGACTCTCTTAGAATACAGTTTAGTTGGAGATCTCGCTATCGTTGCCGCTTGTAAGTGGCATTTTTTAGTCCCAGTGACATTTTTTGTAAATGTTACGGCCAAAGCCCGAAATCGGCCAATTCGCATTTTGGCCAACGTTGCTGTAAACTTACCGGCGAATGTCCAATCTTTTTGTTGATTTCTGGCTTTGACCGGCCAATTTGGGAAAAAAGAAATCAAGGGCAGATGGTTTTACACACTGTTAAAAATGAAGTATTTAAAAATGAGTACTTCTGTGAGTTCAACGAGTAGAAACTATTCAGTGAACGCATATGCTGTAACAATGTGATAGTGTGAAGATTAGATTTGCGCCCTTCAAAATGACGAATTATATCTTAAGCAAATGCGTTGCGTATCGAGTATGAATACAGAGGCAAATTGAGTACTCAATTTGTCAACTACCTTTAAGGGTGATCCTTAGTCTTTTTCTGCTCCATAGACTCAATCTACCATTATCACATCAGGCTTTGGCCAAGAATTCCCAGCCACTTCGCGAAATGGCCGGCCAAAGTATAAAATACAATATTAATTGCAAGTATTTCGGACTTTGGCCAAACCTCCTGGCCAAAACGCGAACTGGCCGAACTTCGGGCTTTGGACGTAACATAAATATGTACATAAAGACAATAAAGATATATTTTTGCACTGAAGGCTTTTCCTTCTGATATTATGAACTCCGGTTCTACTGCTCCTTTCACTAAAATGGTGACCCTTTCAACAAAAGTCAACAGTTTTCTGCGACTTTTTGGAGTGCATCTCGCCAAATTGGCAAGACAGGTTGCTAGTTTTAGCACATGCAGCCCCAGAATCGTACATACTAGAGAGGTATGTCTTTCTCTGAACAGTGAAGTCTCATATCGAAATATGTGAATTTTCGCACACGTTATAGAAATGAATTATCAGCGTGATTTTAAAGTCTTTTTTAGACTATATTTGGCTAATCTTCCAACTCCCCTCTGTGCCATATCAACGCCCCCTAATTTTCTCTGGGTTTTTTACCGCCCCCCTGAAAGCCTGAAACGCCCACAAGGGGGCGTTATCGCCCACGTTGGGAACCTATGGTCTAATCCGACAGACTCAATTTACATGTCTCTTTCACCTGTCATCGTTAATGTTATTAAATGTTATTATTACTAAATAGAATTGGAAGATTAAAGGTATTAGAGAGCTTCAATATAATTATTTTTCCTTTCATAGATAATTCTTAGAACATATTAAGAGTAGAGATCAGCATTATCTACTCCAGTCCAAAGTATTTAGATCTACACAATTTTTTTATCATATTTTGTGCATTTGATGAAACAGACATATTTTTCTATTTCTGTATTAAGTTAATGAAGCCTATAGCTTTGAATCTACTATACACGTGCCTGCGATAAAAAGCCGGTTCTTGAAGAAATAGAAAGATGTTATTCGCTTTCAATCATATGATAATCGATGTCATTGGAATGCCATGTTCTTTATTTATAAACCAGGTTTATATTTTTGTAAAAAGTTAAATATGCATGCTGTATAATGCCAATTGCTTAATTTATGCTGTTTTTCCCAACTGTGTATAAACAGTAACATATTTATATTCACACTGGTGTTTATTTGTAATTATTAGTTCTTTGTAGTATTTTGTCTTTAATTTCATCTATTTCAAGAAGATTTCATTGCATCATTCCCGATGATGAAGCTAAATTGCAGATATAGGAAAACTCTTCGATAAAAAAATCAGATAATTAGAATGGAAATTACCGACTATTAATTTGATTAGTTGCTTTAATTCCGGGCAATGTAAAAAAAAAGGAAATGTTATATTAGGAAAAAAACTCTAAACGTTTTGTAATAATGGGAGAGCGTCACATAGAAATTGCATATTACCGAATGTTTTTAAGTGTATTCTTATTATTTTTCAGTCATTAGAGGGTAATACTGCGTTTCAAAAGTACTTTAACACTCGCTCTGCATACTTATAAAAAGGTCTTCGTTCCTAACATAAATAAACACACATGCACAAAAAACCTGATGTGATTAATTTTATATTACTCCTTAACTAAAGAAAAAAATATTGTAAATTAAGGCTGCAGATATAATTTCTTCTGCTAGACCACTTTAAAGCTCAAAAGTCGGATTCGTTCGGAGATAGTATTTATAGGACATTTCTCTGTTTCTTTGCACGGAGCCCAACTTTAGATTTTCGAATTATCGCATTGATTCCTAACCGTTACACCGTCAGAGCACATGAGGGAAGTTTCTCTAATTCCGTACATTTCTGCCCACCGGCGACCGAGCGGTAAAGTCGCTGAACACTGGTAGTTCAGTCCGAGGCTCGAATCCCGCGAACGAGCTGGCTACATGGGCGTTTTCATGGTTTTCTTATGTGTAACGTGTATACGAGCCAGTTCCCTTAGAAAGTCCTGCACGAAGGCATCTTTCGCTTAAGCAGATACCCTCGAGGCTTTGCCGTAATCACATAAATCAGCTAAGCCTTACATTTTTTCCACTCCCAGATGGCTAGCGAATTTGGCGACGAACTATCACCCTTAATTCAGGCGTTTATGAAAACCAGAAGAGTTTTGGAGCGAAAAATTATTGACACGTTAGCCGTCTCTCTGTTATCGGCTCTCTGCTTATCGTTTCACGATGAGAACCCAAGGGAGGTATACGTCTGATTTCTTACAAATATTATAAAGGAAGTTTGGATTGTTTCATTCATCCAAGGAACCACTTAAAAATGACAAATGACTTTGAAGTTAATTACAATGTGATGAAACACTGCCTTTTAGTTATAAAATTAGTCTTTGCGCGTGTATATATTAGGTACTTTCCACTTTTTACTTTTCTGAGCAAAACTACTTTCATATAACCATGCTACACATTTACCTTCTAAAACACTGCATGTTATATGCAGTCATTAGGTAAAGGGGTAGGATAAAACAGGAATATAGAATGCAGAAAAGAGTAAATAAATATTTTCATATCGGGGGAAGGAAAACGTATGTTTTCTCCAGTGTTTTTAAGGCCTTTCATAAAAAGTGGTCTAAACAGGAGAGCTGAAAAATTAATTTACTTTAATATACTTATCGCAAACAGAAACTATGTTAACTGCAAAAATTACCATGCAGTAAAAATATTTTTATATCAAAGACAATCAGCTACTGTAACACTGGTAATTTGAGCTTCGCAGTTTATGTTCGACATAATTATAAGAAGGAAGAAAAACAGTTAACAAATGCAGAAAATTTCAGCTACATCATTAAATCAAATGAAAGGTTCATTAAAAAGTTTAAGATAAATTTTACATAGGGGGGGAAAAGACTCCAAGATTGTTATATATAACTCATCTTCAATTCAAATGCCAAAAATTATAACAATAACGAAATGAATGACTATTATGTTGATCAGATAATTAAATTTATTATTTCAAGTAGTTACTAAAATTCACACTTTTTTCCATAAATTTCAATACAATGTACCAAAAATAATTCATTTAAAGTTGCGTGTAATATTTAGTTACATATATTCACGCGTGTAATTAATAATATTCCATTAGCTTCTTTTCCATTTGAAAAACGTTAATTGGGTATTAACCCACTTTTCCATTATTCTGTGTTTTGAAACCAGTTACTGTAATTTATTTCTTAATGAAAAAATTCGTTTCGAGTTTCTGTAGGAAAAATAAAAAAGCTTTAAAAAAACTCATATTTAATTCAAACTCTAAACTAATCGCCCTAAAATTCATAAAATATTAGTTCAAATAAAACAGAATAAAATGGAAAAAAACAATAAAATCTAAATTTCAAGTATGCACTTCACTGTTGAAAACTGCTAATGCTAAAAGTAAGAAAAATTAGAATCTTCCGAAGAAATTGAAACTGTCTTTGAGAGGTTTTTATCTCGGAAAAAACTATTTATTTGGGATTGTCTAAATATAGTGACAGAAAGACTTCGATAAGTATTAATTAATTGCTATAAATATTATCAACGGAGTTTAAAATAGCGGGCAGGAAAATTAATGAGTTTTCCTCTTTTCCATTTCTATTGAATTTGTCTGCTTACTACGGCGTTAAACCTACGCTGTCTCCGTTTTATTTTTAATTAAGTCCGATATCAGGTAAGGTATTAAAAGAAACATATCTGAGTTCTGTGTGTAAGCTTGTATAAAACATTTCAATTTGGAGTTAAATATTTAATGCGATAAATATGTACTGATTCTTTATGGATTACATTAAAAAGTAGCAAAAGCATTACTTTTGGTACTAAATTAGAAGAATTTATAGAATTACAGAAATATGAAAAGTATTTAGAAGTATGTATTCCAATAGATGCATATAAGTGTAAGGAATCTTAGGAAACCAAAATATAACTATAAGAATTTCGTCTTAATTGAGGATCTGTTGATAACTATGATGCAGATAAATTGATTGAGCATTGTCTTACGTTTAGTGCAAGAAATTCTAAGAGGCACTTATAAATGTTTGATTGCCCGACAGGCTATTTTACTGCGTTAGCAATTAATGCATTTAATTGTCTAATGTTCTGTGAGATAAATTTACTAGCCTTGCATTTGGATCAGTATATATCTTGAAAATGGACTGCTTCTGAAAATAGTTTTATTTTATGGATATATAAATATATACATCCATACAATATTTGTTGATGTACTTGAAAAAGTAACATATAGGTGAGGATGTACTTGAACTGATATTTGAATTTGAGTCCTACACCCTTACTAGACAACGAGGCAGTTATCATTACGTTTGAAAATAGTATGACAGAGGCTTGAGAAGGTTAATACAACCTTTTTATTGAACTGAACTTTTAACATGAAAAGGCATGACTTGTGCTACAATTCAACCATTACTTATGGCGATGTAAATTAATCGGTAATGGTGCTGTAGCTAAAACTACACAGGCAATAAACTAAGCTATAATAAGCTGCTCAACTAACGTTACCGGCGCGTAATTTTAAAACAGTTGGCTGAGAGAGACTACAAAAACCAAGACTGTGAGATAGTTACATTTGGATAGAGTTGACAAAACCTAACAGAGCTTCGCGAGTGCAAGAAGCTGTCTCTCTGTCTAAGATTCAAAACCCACAGTTTAAACACACTTAAAGCTAATTTGCGCTCTGGTGAGGAATACGGAAAAAAGACATAAAGTAAAGATCAAAATCATGATAACTGGTTAATTAGCGTAAGAACCTTATACATATAAAATTATTTAAAATGGGAATCAATTTTAGGAAGTAACAAGTTACTAATAATCGGGTAATTAAATATTGTAGACATTTTGATTTAAAGAGTTTTTATTATGTATCATAGTATCAGCATTTATAATAATTTTTAACATCACTTAATCATATGCAAGAAAATAATACGAAAATAAGTCATATTTAAGAGATAATCAGTCATAATAACACATTGTAACAAAATAGTTAATGCAAAAGAGTATGGAATTTTTAAAATAATTCTTTTTTCCTTTAAATAAAGCAATATCAAAAGAGATATTTTTAATATGCTTGATCACTTAAACTGCTTTAAATAGAACAACCAAGTTTAAGCATTTTCCCTGACGAAGTGAAGATTTATGGTTTGGTTTATGTGATCACGTCAAAACTTCGAGGGCTATCTGCCTAAGGGGAGGGATGCCTTTGTGGAGAGCTTTCTAAGGGAAACTGTTCGTATACACGTTACACTTGGGGAAAACCACGAAAACGCCCATGCAGCCAGCCTGTTCGTGAGATTCAAATCTTGGACCGAACTACTAGTGTTCAGCGACTCGGCCGCGATGGGCCCGGAAAATTTATGGTAATTATCATTTTTTTTTAAAGTTTTGTATGTACCTTCCTTAATTAACTGTAGCTGCAGCGTTTTCGGCGCCTGATGTAATCAGTCTGTTAATGCCCAAATATTTTAAAGTTATTAATATTTTAAACCAAAATAGACTTTTATTTAGCTTATTGATACAATTTTCTTAACATTTCCAACCTCAAATCTTTGATAATGTTATCGTATACTGGAAGTTTTAATCAGTGTTATTTTCTGTTGACTGAAATGTAAGTAAATTCAACTTTTCTTAACTCAAAATGACCTGATATACATTTTTATCAGTTTCGTCTTAGAAAAACTCGTCTCCGCTGCAATTACTCCTACCAGAATTTTCATGGGGTTAATCATCAATTTCTTTTGTTGTTTTATGCTACTTTAGAAATGATACTTGTAAGCTGAACAATTCTCTCATCACCTTTTCAGCATCAGAATGGAAGAGAAGGTTACTTTAAACACAACCTATATTGTGCTTTGTTTTAATGAAAGCAGAAAATTTTTTTAGGTTTCCCTGTGAGGAGCTCCTACCTAATTTTTCAAGTTTATAAAGGAAAGACCAATATACACTCACAAATTGAACAGCTCAAATTTTGGCTTCAATGAAGAAAATATTTGATCTAGAAATGGAATGGAAAAGTATTTGGCCAGCTTCTGCTTCGGATCTACTGGAATTTTATCGGAATTCTCATACTTGAAAATTTATTTCTTTTGACGAATATTAATAGTTTTGAATATGGATTGCAATACAAAAGCAAAATAATGCGCAAACAAAATTAATATAAAAATACCCATGGAAAGTACAATTAAAAGCCCAAGTTCGATTGTAGAGTCATTAGGATTTTGAAACAGAAGACATGAAAAATGAGCAATGCCCTCGCCGGCACTCGAATGTGGACCTCTCGAATACGCCCCGAGTGTTCTACCGTTACTTCAAGAAGGCATGCTGGAAGGAGGAAGAAAATATCTTACACAAGTTCTAGGTGAACGAAAAAAGAATTGTTTTCTTTTTTCGTTCACCTAGAACTTGTTTTGGAAAAACATTTTACAAAGAAAATAAAATGCCTAGTTAAAAGCTAAACTTATATAAAATTATACAGTTAAAATATAAGAAATAATCCTGTCTTTGTAGCAAATAAATAGTTTCAACGTTCACTTAGCATTCACCTATCTCATTTCATGCCAGACATTCAGACAATGGTTTATAAACACGCTACTCTAAACTCCACGTTAATAAACGCAGTTTTCCAGGCTTAGAAACACAATACTGTATTTTAATACTAGTTTACTACTATTACTCCACTGGAACACTGACGCTTGGCTGGTGTTCTTCATAAATCGCCGCCCTGACAAGAACCGCGCCTGGTTTAAAATATGTCTAACTCGATTTCCTAATTTTAAGGGAGACTGGTACGATATCCTTTTTTTTCCTAGTAGCAAAAGCATTTCGGTTTTCCTCATTAAAAGCTGTGGACTAAGTTCCCTGTTAAATCCTTGTATAACCTTTTTATTTTCGGCTGAAAAGTTCTAGAGTTGCATGAATAGTCACTATCAGGAAAGTGCCTACAGCAAAAGTCCGATAATTTGGCACGTTCGGGACTTTAGTCGCACTGGATTATCAAATATGCCAGATTATCGAACTAAAATTATGTAATAGCCCAAAATGCCATTCTTTTCCGCGTTACTGAATGTATTGAGGAATGAAAAAAATTGCATATAGTAACACTGAAATCATTTTTATGAGTAAACCTTATGAATAAACAAATTTATTCAGAATTGAATTAGGTTTTGCTTTGAAATCATCAATATTACCAACGAATAAAGTCTTTACAAATGTAATTCGAATGGCCAGAGGCTTCATAGATTCCGTATGTTTTTTAATTTAATCTGTAGCATATTGTTTCTTTGGTGTTGTACATTTTAGTTCTTCGGGGAATTTCTTCATTTTAACGCTACACCAGCCTTGAACCAAGTGATCTTTAAATTTGTGTTCTTCAGCGGTCAATATGTTTGCCTTTATCTCTAAATCTTGTTCTTTACTTAGCCATTTTTTATGTGCGGATTCAACCCACTTTTATTTATCACGCTGTTACGTAATTATTATTTCGTAGTTTGTTTATTTTTGTTACTTTCAATCCATTCATTAATTTCTGTATTCTGAATGCCTGATGAACGAACCGTTCGAAGGAAAATTTCCAACTGTCTTCATTAATTCAAAGTGGTTGGTAATTTGGATCATCAAGTGCGTTCTTCGTTAGAGTTTTGTTTTGGGGCTAACTGGCCGCAATTTTCGGCAAGCGTTTTTTAACTTTGCGTTGTTTATGTGTTTTCAAAAAATAAAAACCATGAAAATTGTATCTTTTTTGTTTAACTGAACTTGGAAGTCCTTGACGCTGCGATCCGAGTTTAATAATTTTTGTACAAACGAATTCCTATATTTACATTTAAAGTTTTTAATAATTCCTTGCTTTATTCCTTGGATTAATACTGTTCAACTTTTGATGACTTTTTTAAAGTCATATTTATTCCATTATCGACATTTTTATCATTGGGAACACCCTAACTAAATAAAGGTAAAGAAAGGAAACGATATATAAACGGGAACACGAGGAGAAGTTTTGAATAAAAGACTGACCGAAAATGACAAAGAGATGAGCCGATCTCAATACTGCCGAACGAACTACTAATAGAGCCATCTTATGTTAGGAATGTCGGTGAAAGGAGTGTCAGATGTGCTGAAATTCACTAGATGCCGGTCTAATGAAGTTTTAACTGTATTGAAAACTATACTGCTACTCCTTCTTTCAAAAAGTAAAAACCATGAAAATTGCATCTTTTTTGTTTAATTTTCCTGTCTTATTTTGGTGTCAATACAGAAGCGAAATCGGAATATCATCAGTTTCTAAACATGTATTTTTCCCTTCCCAAAATACTGTATTAGCAAGATAATATGCATTTGTTTGCTGTTTTGTACAATATTTATAGTTTACTTACAGAAAGGTAATTCTAAATAAAAGAATTTGATTAATTAAACTGAATACTATTTTGTCTAAACTAGATCTCTCGCCATTTCCCGTATAAATATTTCAGATTTAAATTTAATGTTTGCTTACTTATTACATTTCATTTACCTCATTTGTTATTGCCAGATGCATTTTCTTGCTGTTTTATACGGGAACCACATATTTTTCCATGCATTCTAACATTTTCTCCTCGTGTTTCGAAGCGCCACAGAAGTTTTCCTTCGACAGCTTTCAGAATCAATAGCTCATTATATTAATATTAGTAGACTCTGTTTTTGAAGCTTGAGGACAGTTCAGTCAAACGTTGAAAGATTGCATAAGGACAAAAAAGTGAAACTGTTTATAGTGTGCGTAAGAATGAAATAATCTTCTTAATTTGGATGTCATTAACTCACTTGAAGTTTTGGTACCAGAAAGTCCCTCTCAGTCATATTGTAGAATTCAAGTACAACTAAATATACACTAAAATCTGTATATAAAAGAGCTGCATCATTTTTTAAGAAATGTAAAAGTAGGTAATGATAGTAAGTTAATTAAATCATGTATAACTTTTTATTTTAATTAATTTTTTAAAATTTAATTTCCACTTTTATTAATAATTTGGAACCCGTCATATATGATCGACTGAGGGAAATGTCTCACGCGCCTCTGCCTGCTCTAGCCCTCTGCACATATGTTAAAATACTTTGGAACCTGACATATCTATCAGTAGCGACTTCAAAATTTTCAGCACAACAGACAATAAGCATAGCTGATGTTCCACATAAATTAAACATATTAATCATTTAAAGCAAAATATACGTTTATTTAGATGTTGCTTTTGAGAACAATTTAGCTGATCCCTTTTGAAAATGGGTGCCTTCGGCTGTTGTCTATGTCGCCTGTGCTTGGATCCGGGCCTGATGCCTATACAACAATTATAGGATCTTCTTATATTTCGAATAATATTGATCATACTTCATGACGTTTATTTCAAGTGACGTTTTTGTTGTTACATAATACTGTACTTCTTTATTTATGGCTATGATAGATGAGCTGCATCTGTTATATCTTGCAAGTATGTAAACCGCTGACATGATGAAGAGAGTGTCGTGCTTGTGTACATTCATGAGCTAAATAATTTCTATATGAAAAGCATTTTGAAAATCGAACCGTGTTTTATTAGGTCATAGGAGTTGTGTTGCAAAGAGATGATTTATCTGTATTACTTTAAACACTTTTTCATCCACCAGACACATTACAGAAAATGATTTAACCAATTCTTATTGTCACACTTCTTAAATAAAGGGATAAAAATGGTTGTGATGAACGAATAAAAGGCGGAACGAGGAACAGATGTCAAAATTATAGGGTCGTTTATGAAGAGACTTTCACTTGCAAACGGGGTTTCTGCGTTTAGTTATCGAATCCGACTTGGAAAAGTGCAATGTTGATGACTAGGAACGTTTCATATGCGTACATTCACAGGCAAGGCTGCGCGTTGTCCTTTGTGGAAGCGATTGGTGACATAAAAATTAATTCTGCTTCCGTCAAATGCACAAAAGAACATGAAATATGGAGAGCCATAATCACATAAATCAAACCAAACCAAATCCAGTTCTCGTCAATAATAACATGTTCCTATAACTCTAGACATAAATTTGATTTAGGTATCATACAGTTGAGGTCTAAATTACTGAAAAGAACTATTTTTAACCTGAATCTATATTTTAAAATATTTTCTTTCACAACGAAACAATACGTTCACGATCTTAGTCCGAAAGAATATATCGAATATTCTGTCAAAATATAGGGCATGATGTACGGTAATCCATAGCAGAGAAAACCTAGATTATTAACTTTTTATATTACATAAAAGTCGATTCACGCAGCCCAAAATTTAATGTAACACGATAAAATCAGTTGCCTGCCTTTCCCCACATGAATCCATAATAAGCACAGGCAGACAAGAGAAATTTAAGGAAAATCTGCATTTCAGTTTTCTGTCTGCAACGTTTTTCCTATAAAATTTCATAAATTATATCCCAAAAGTATCACATGGAATGAATATCCCTTAAGTGAAACATTTTCATAAAAGTTTACAGTAAGTATTTAGCTTTTTAACTCCTTTCAACCTATACACATAGGTAAGGGAGGTAATATTTCCGGTCCAAAAATTCGATAGTGTGTTTTCAGAGAATAAACTCGAATTACGCTCCTCACAGCATGTTTTAATAATTTTTACAATAAGGTCTGCTTGTCTGTGGTATGAGTGTGATCATTTGTTTGTTCGGACAACTTTTTATAGCGAACTTGATAAGATTATACTTTTGTGTATTTAAGCTTTCTGTATTTATATTAAGATTGATTAGATTTTGGGTAAAATTGGACAAACAGAAATGGTACTTTACTTGAATCACATAGCAGTTTTTAAAGAAAAATTATATTAAAATGTAAACAAAACTTTTCAATTTCAGTATTCAAAAGTTTTATTTCAATGGCAACAACGTATTAGATTTTAGCTAAAATTGATAAACCGGAAGAGATTCTTTACTTGAAGTTCGCCACAGATTTTCATGAAAAAATAATCTATGATATAATAAAAATCTTCTCAAATTTGGCACTTAAAACTCGTATATGCATATATCGTCATGACTGAAAAATGTATATTAGATTTTTACTATGTATGTTTAATTGGAACTTTTTAAAAGATTTTCGTTTGAAAATATAGAATCACTATAATGAGAGTTTCTAATGCAGCACATATTAAAGCTATTTCTTTTATAGCTAGACTTTATATCAAGCCGTAGAAAACTTTTGATGATTTTTATAACTGGGTTTCATTTGTAGTATTTCAAAACTATCGTAATGCAGTCACGATACAAAAAATACACTTGTCTTCCCCTGTTGATGATTGCGAATAACAAGAGCAAATTCGAAAAGACTTTATATCAAGCCGTACAAAAGAATGATTTTTATAACAGCGTTTCATTTGTATTATTTCAAAACTATGCAGTCATGATACAAAAAAATGCACTTAGCTTACCCTTTTGATGATTACGAATAACAAGAGCAAATAGCAAATTCGAAAACGCTTTTTGTTTCACTTCTTACTGATCCCAAACCCATGGCAGTCACTATTCAGCTATCAATTCCAGAAACTAACGATCGTTGTTTGCTGATACCTAAATATCGCGGTCATGTACGTGCAGATCAGAAAGAAAGTAGATTTGCTGATATTATAGAAATAACACATAAAACAATTAAATTATCGTATTCAGAGTATTTATATAAATATATTATAAAAACGTAATTTTCTTTAATTAAAAGCCAATTAAATTATGTATTATTAAACTTCCCAATAAGGTACAATTTTTAATCCAAAGCAATAAAACGGCAAACATTTGATTATAATAATATAAGTTAAACCAGTTTTTACATACGATCAATTATATCTAATAAAACATAATCCGAAATATTTTATTATAGACCTTCCTATTTATTAGTTCAACAAGTTACATTTTGTTTATATACGATCAAACGAGAAATGGTCAGGACGTTATGTGTTGTCAACATTAGATCAGTTAAGGAAAAGGTATAAGATTTATGCATGTGAACTTATACCCGCCATAGACAAGCTAAAATTACTTACGGGACGGGTAAGATATGTTCAAAAAAGTCTAAGATATCAAAAACCGCATAAATAACTATAAAAAATCTAGGTAAAAGAGTTTTAACGGAAGTCTCGTCTATAAGCTTCTAAGTGAACTTAGATTCTTCACTAGAGTATGGAAAGAAATCATAGTTATGCGTATTATTTGCGAAAAATATTGCTACTTAAATGGAAGATTATCATATGCTATTATCTATATTACTTTAATATTTGATTTTTCGCATTGTTTTGATAAAAAAAATCGTTTAAGACTATTCGTTTTAATTTATATAGAGTTATATTGAAAAGACGTCCAAAAGATCTTATATAAAAAGCGTTGAGAAATTATTATACAAAACAGTGTGTTACGAATTGTATAGGAATGTACGAAAATCAACAATCTTTGTTATTATTAGCTCATCTATCCCAGCATGCGCATGAAAGATTCTTTTAAGACTATTAGTTTTAATTTTTATAGACGTCTGTAAGATCTTAGGGGAGGGGGGAACTGACAAATTATTATAAGAAAGAGCGTTTTAGGAAGTGTATAACAATGTATAAAAATGACTAAGCTCTGTTTATTATTACCTTACTTATCACACGCGCATAAGCCAGTCATGCGCACATATATATATAATATATATATGCAATACTTATATGTATGTATATATTTAACTAATACGCCAGGCATAAAATATTATTACCAAATTAATAGAATTCCAGCTTTTCCGTTACAATATGAAACATATTCCTTTTATGAAGAATTTAACATCAAACACAAAAAAAAAAAAAAAAAA